>JASSUY010047295.1:19978-29978 GCA_032466535.1 Forpus xanthops
CTGCACGGTTTATTTTTTGCTGCCTTCCCCCCCCCCCCCGCCCTCTTCTCTCTGTAGCAGCAGCAGCAGTTGGCAGCCCAGCAGCTTGTCTTCCAGCAGCAGCTCCTCCAGATGCAACAACTCCAGCAGCAGCAACATCTGCTGAACCTTCAGCGTCAGGGACTCATTTCCATCCCACCTGGCCAGTCTGCTCTTCCTGTCCAGTCTCTGCCACAAGGTATTCCAGTAATAACATGATTGGATTAATTTCTAATTCACAAGTTCTTTGACCATTCCATTTGCATCTAAACTTCAGCAACTTCCTATTATGACAGTTTATTATGAAAACTTTATTACTCATATTACCAAATTTTCTTGAGGCTGATAAATTTCACAGCATACTATTATGGAAGAAAACAGCTTTTGAGTGTTTTTTCTTAGATATAAGATGCATATTTATTATTAGCCTTATGTGCTGAAAACAATTTCTAATAGCAATACAATTCAAGCACCATTGCTTTTCTCTGAGGAATTACTGAAATCTGATTTAGTAGAAACATTATCATTATATGTAACATAAATGGACAGATATAAAATATTTCAGTGACATTAAAGCCATTGCAAACCTTTTTTTTTTTTTTTCCCTAAAAAAAAGGAAAGTGTTTGGCATTGCAAAGCACTTTGAATCTTCAATTTATGACATGTGAATTTAGGGCCAAACATTAGAATTGATTTTATTTGCCATTCCTTTTTATTTAATATGTAAAATACGAGAGTTTTGAAGCTGCTGATTCCAATAGTAGTGAATTGTGACTGACAACAGTAAAGGCTTTAAAGAAACAAATCCCTGTATCACATTGATCAAGATCTCTCGGTGCTGAAAATGGACTCAAACTCTACTACTTGCTACAAATACATTTGTTGAAAGAAAATAGGGCATGCACTTTGGAAAAGTAAATTCACTTGGGGACAAATGCTGCTTACATTCTAAGATAAGGCCAAAGACTTCCCATTTTAAGGACTCTGTAACTTGTGAGGTATGTGTTTCCATTTGTGTTACCATAGAGAGGTGAGCTAAATGTCTGTCATAAAAATTACACAATACTCTGATCTCTGACGTTCCAGTCCTGCAATGAGCATTGTTTAGACTGTGTTTATGACAGCAACATTACTCTTAATTGGTCTTTACGCATGTATCCGGTTCCTCCACCAGATAACTATTATGAAATTGAGGCTTCAGAAGTCAGATGAGCAAAAGCAGAGTACACAGTACTTAGAAAACAATGTAGACAAAAAAAGAAAAAGAGACAGAAAATAGTCATGAGAAAGACTTATCCACTAAAAACCTCAGTCCTTAGAAAGCAAAGATTCCAGAGAGGTGTGTAAATTCCATACATTGTGTGGTGTGGAAAAGCTGTGATGCAATCATATATAAAGTTATAAAAATTGCAGTAAAAAACAGTCCTATGCAAGCTATCACAGTACTATTATTTGAGAATAGCAGTGGGGAAGCAAGCTGATACATGCATTTTGACACATTAGACTGTTAAAAGCTGTGTTCCTGTTGTACAAAGTCACATTGGACCAGGATGAAATAAAAGCAATTGAAGCACAACCTCCCTCCGAACAGCTTTACCTTCTGCAGCTTCCTCTTGTGCCATCTGTTGCAAGAGGAATTCCTCAGGTTTTCTCTCACATTAAGCAATCCCCACAGATTTTCCCTAGTACTTCTACCCAATTGCGTTGATATTCATTAGTTTAATGCAACACTCACTCATCCAACTTCTGGTAGAAAATCATAGAAAAAACAATAACTTTTTTATTTTTAGGAGAACTACTAAACAGTTTTTCTTAACAGCTTTCCTCTACTCAAGTGTTATTGAAGTCATGACAAAGAAAGGTTGATACTAAAGAAATAAAAAACTTCAAAATTTTACAATTAAAATACATCTGGATTATTTTTGAAGTTATATTAATCTTTTTTTTTTTTTTTTTTTTTTGCTTCTGCGTATGTACTTTTAATTATATGGAATTCTAGGCAAGTATTTAATTGTTCCATTTTTCTCTGCTAGTTCTAGTATCTAGTGTGTACATAGGGTTCCTTTAGATACACGAGTGCAGTTATAAGGCCTCAGTTTTCATAGTCCTGATGTGGATGTGAGAACTTAAAAATCATAAGATAGCTTCCCATGGAAAACCCTCTGCATCTCAAGAAAGGCAACTCACCCTGTGCCAGGAAAGTTGAAGTTAGTGATGAGGATAATCAGGAAAGTCTTCCCAGCAAATCAAAGAGAGGACTAAATCCAGAGTTGTGACTATCTTGGAGTTCTTTCTGTGGGCTCCGCTTACAGCACATTGTCTTTCATAAGAAGGCACAGAACCCAGTTCCATTCATAATGTAATGAAGATTAATAGGCTTCAGATCTGTTGAGGCTTTCTCATATATGTTAAATTTACACATCCAGGTATTTACAAATATAAGTAGTACTTTCTAGATTTAACATAGTGTCCCTTCATTGTGGTGTGCATGAAAGATCAAACTTCCTTTTTTTTTTCTTGCAAAATTTAGCTAATTTTTATGACACACATTTTCTGTGGCAGTATTAAATGAGACCTTAAGAATTTATTTAAGATACTATAGACTAGATGTGATAAAAGGATGTTTTTCTCCTTCCACTGTGCTGCAAGGTGTATAATATGGTCATACAGAAAGATTTATATATGTGTAACATTCTTATATACATCCATTTAGATTGCTGAGTTACATGCATGTCTAGAATGATGAGAAGCAGAGCACTATTCATGTTATAAGTTATTGGTCATAATGAGTCCTCTAAACCACAAATTGTTCAAGACAAAGAGAGCATGGGGTTGGCATTTGTTAAAATTAAGAGATGTAATTTCCTAGTATAGCTGTGTGGTTCATGTCTATAGCCAGTGTTTGCTCCAAATAGTTACTGCCTTTGTAGGACAGGAATCTTTACCATGTTTTTTTGATAGGTATAGCAAGTAAGATAAAGAGGTGTTTTACCATTTGTTTTGTGACAAGATCTTCACTATGCCATATCCAAAGCCAGTGGCTTACTGTGAGTTATTTGTGTGTAATTCTGCAGTGATGCTAGCTAAATGCGAAGGACTGTAAATGACAACAGAAACCAAGCATTGGAAGAAAAAACAACAAAGTTTTGATCAGGCCATGTAGGAAAATAAAAGACAGATGCATGGCTGTGTTTTATAAGTAGTGGTTTCATTAAGTACCTATTCAAACATAAAAATAGAGCAGATAGTAGTCAAAAGTTATAAAACTAAGCTCAAAATCCTGAAATTCTTGGTGTTAGTAAACTGTATAGCAAACTGCATAGCAAATCAATATATATGCCCTTTTCAACATAGACCCTAATTTTTGTACCTCTCTGGATCCCCTTGCTGATCCTTTCTCCTTTACTTTTGTGTGCAGAGGGTATTTTGAGGGTTAGCACAACCTATGAAACTTTAAAACTTACCCTATTTTACATCCACAGTAAAATATCTGTCAGCTACTTTGCAGGTCTCTTTTAAAATGGGAGTTAGACATTCTTAGACACAGAGACTACAAAATTGCCACAATTTACAATTAATTATAAATCCACTTATTAACTATACTTTTTAAGTGCCTGCCCTTAATCCTTTTATCCTAAAAGGCAGCCTTTCAGAATGCTCTGAAGAAGTGATAAAATTAACCAGCCTGAGCCCAGAGAGAAGTTTCTGTCTGATTTTAAAGAAATACTGAGTGAGGAGGCACAGCTCCATCCATAGCTTCACTCAGAGGCTGAGGCTGCCCAGCATGTAGAGGCCAATGCCTGAGTGAAGGGCCATTGCTCCATCCACTCTCAGCCCTTCACCCACCTTGTGGAGCCGTTCTTACTTAGCTCTCCCAGGGCCCAAAGTTTGCTGATCTCCAGTTGAAGTTTTCTCACTGCAAGACAGAACGATATGTTTGCCGTCTGTTTATCCAGATGGGTTTAGTCTTGGCTTTTATTTCAATGCAAAATTGGCTTATTTTGTTCAGTGGCAGGAGGAAGGGAAGAGTCTGAAGTAAATAATGCACTGTGTATATCATGCCACCTAAATGAATACATTACTTTTCATTTTGATTTCTGATTACATTTGTGAGTAACTATTATTTACTGTGCTAAAATGGGTTATTTGCAGTGTTGCTGGAACATACCTCATGAACATGGCAGTAATTACTTACCTTCATTAAACAATTACAACTAGTATAACCATCACTCCCGCTGCCTGTCTCTCTAATGCAGTAAATTAGAGCCTGGCTTCTTTCCTTGCTTCCTTAAAACCTAGCTTTTTGCTGTGCAAATACAATATAAATTCCCGTTTGAAGACTTACATTCCAATCCTTTTCTCTTTGTTATTAATTGAGTTTGCCAGTGGGTGTTTGTATTTAGGGTAGGGAAGCAGGGCACAAAATAGTAGCCTAAAAATGAGGTTCTTTCATAATTCTTTTAAAAATAAATACCTCCCAAATAGTTTGTTTCCATGCTACCTCCAGAAATTATTATTTCTATAAATCATTACTAGTCTATTTTTTTTAATAGTGTAGTAGACTTGTGAGACATTGTGAGGCAGCTGATGAGAACTATTAAGGAACTTACTGCACTTTTTCATAATCTTTTTTTTTTTAATCTGTTTTTTTAGCGTTCCTAGTTCATGTCTTCAAAGTAAAACATGATCTAACACAGGTTTGTCAAACAGTGAAAAACAGTCTGCATCTTTCTAATATATCTTGTTTACCAAACAAAAAAATTTCAATTAAAACTTTTAATGAATAGATGCATCTTAATCCTTTTCTAAAGAGCGTTAAATTTAATCTCTTTCATAAAATAAAAAGGGCATCATTTTAATTCAGACCACACCAGCATTCTGAATGTTTTGCATTCCAGCAGATCAAGATCCCATGAGCATGTCTTACTTAATTTCACTTGTTGAGACAAGATACAGAAGACAGAATTAGATTTTAAGATAAAAATCTGGACCAAATAATTTCAGGCTGAAAAACCTGGCCATGAAACAAGATCTTTCACAAGAAACTCTCTGAGCTTCTCATTCGTTGCTACATTTAATTTAGTATTATTCGAAAGAGAGGTGTCAAACTTATAAAGACTGGCAGTAACAGAAAAAGTATATATTTTTTATGAACTCCACATCTTTCAAAATCTGAATTTCCTTTCTCAGTTTTGCATTTCATGGCAAGATAAGATATTGCTCACAGCTCTTCTCTTGCCTGTGTTTCGGGAGTCTTTATTTCAGGCAGAAGCGTATTGTAATGGAAGTTTCCATGAGTTCATGCAATGTGCTCAACTCAAGCCAAGTGAACCTAACACATATGTATGAGTACATTCTACGAGACATTGCTATTTGTGGCCTCGGATTAATCCTGGAAAATACAAGTTTCCAGGCTACAAATGGAGTGGAGAGCAAATTTAAGCTCTATCTGCAAAGATCTGGTGGCTAGACTCCAGAACAGTGCTGCACATATAGCACATACAGGGGCGCTTGAGAAGGTTTTCAAATTTTGTATGGCTGCCCATCACCCCAGGAGACTGGTGAGACAGAGTCTCCTTTCTCCTAGCCAAACCCTCCAGCTTGTTTTCCGCAGTTGGGCTGGACGCAAAAAAAGTCATGAGAAATTTGATGGTCTACACTCTGTGTAATTTCATTTGTGTGGAAAGAGTTGTAAATGGGCCAGTTTTGTTGGCTTTCTAGCTGTCTGGTGACACTGAATTGTACTAAAAGAGCTTAAGCCGTTACCTGTGTCTAGTGGGTTTGTGGATGTGTTCTTCCAAATAGTCACTTTGGTTTTGCCTATTGAGACACATTTTATGATGGAACAATTTTCATAAATATTAAACAGGACTAATGAATATGTGGGTGTCATTAATTAAAGTCAGATGTGTTCTGCTCAAATATTAAACCTGTTAAGATCTCATTGATTTGTTGTCTTCTGATTTTTTTTCTCTCCAGTCTTCTTCCCCCACTCCCTGCTCTTCGTGTTTAAAGAGAATATCAATGTTTGTATCTTTACTGCAACTGGTTTTCTATTTTCCATTACATGTTTTATTATGAGGAATTATAACACTTGAATTGACTGGATCCATTGAGGTACATTTCCATGTCAAGAAATTGAATAAGCAGACAAAAAATATCTTGACCAGAAGTCTATTTAGAGTTGTTGGGTTTTTTTCTCTTTCATGAGGTAGTTGCAAGCTCTTTGTAGCTTTCACCCTTTGATCTTTGAGAAATGTTTTCAGAAGGAGTATAATATTATTAAAACTGGTGATTTCTAATGGACTATTTATAACACAAGAGAAGACAGTTAGATTACCTGGATTCTGACAGAAGAAAAATTATGTTTTGTTACATGTTGATTGTGCTGGAAAACCAACATCAGCTTTATTGTTGGCATTAATCCATTAATAACACTGAGCTCATTATATGAAACTCTTTATTTTGTTATATTAGTGGGGCTTTTTTTCATTTTATAGCTGGCTTAAGTCCTGCTGAGATTCAGCAGTTATGGAAAGAAGTGACTGGAGTTCACAGTATGGAAGACAATGGCATTAAACATGGAGGGCTAGACCTCACTACTAACAATTCCTCCTCTACTACCTCCTCCACCACTTCCAAAGCATCACCACCAATAACTCATCATTCCATAGTGAATGGACAGTCTTCAGTTCTAAATGCAAGGCGAGACAGGTAATTCTGACAAGATTTCAACTGTGCTTATCATTTGATGTAAAGCTGTCTTTTAACATCAGAAATCATATTGTTCTCAATCGCAAAATAACACAGGTTACTTAAGAGATCATGGAGACATGATTTTTCAGGATTGTTTACAGATAGGGCATCATTTTCAGCAGCAATGTCTGACTTTGCAGACACAATGACAATTACCTGCCTGGTTTTTTATAGCATATATACTTATGGTAATTCTGTTAAAAATGAGAAAGCCCAGAATACAGTGTGCTGTTTTAGAGGTGTAAATGCAGATTTGTGGGCACTTTCTATAGGCACGTAGCTTCATTCATATTTGAGTTAACACATCTGGCAGTCTGGCCCTTACTCTTGAATCACATTGCTGGTTTCATTGAAAATGTTCATCTATCTTAGTTGTCAAGGCTGTACTTCAGTGCAAAGGTTTTATATAAAGAGCACTTTAGAAATCAGCACATTAAAACAGTTCTTACATTTTTTGTATCTTGTGAAGAAAACCGCTGAATTTTCTTTCTTATATGCACAACAGTAACACAGTTGATGCATTTTGTACAACTTTTCAGTGGTCTCAGTGTAATACAGTGGAATTCAACCGCATGGATAAGGTTAAAATAAGTTCTCAGACACATTGACAGATATTCTTCACTAGTCCTCATTTTCTAGTAAGAGATTAAATACGTACAAAAGTACACAGTACACAGTAGAGCATAGACAGATGTAGGTAATCTCAATATAAGATGAAATGCAATTTGTATCTACATAACCTAAATTGTAAATAATTGTGGTTTAAAATAAATACTCCATTTAATTATTTTAATGCTTACAATAAGAGACTATAAGTGTCTCTGGGTCTCATGTGGCTATAAAAATGGTTATTTATCATTATTTTGTTGGTTTTTTTTTAAACTAGTTCTCCCTGAATACTTTTGTAGTAGTATTTTCAGTTAGCATTACTTTTGTGCTTATATCTCAGAGACTGGTTCTTTGCTTCAGGATGTGTAGCTGACGCTCACCTCCATGGGGCAGTCCCCTGAATTTATTTGATAACTATATGTGAATGAAACTATTGAGGAGGTTTCAAAAGAAGACAGAATACATCTGGGTTTTTTTATGAAGCCAGGTATCTATGGAAGCAACACTTGTGAACAAAAATATTTATTAATGGAAACGACTTTATTTTTTCACATACTTATGCAGAAAATTCAAATATCATGTAGTAACATTCCCAATATTTATAAATTCTGACTGTCTTCAGTATTCTCATAATTGATTACTTCTGAGTATATATTTTATTTATAGGTAAATGTTACACCAAGGTCATATGGCAGAATTAGCATATGGTATTATACAGTCATCTTATTTTTTCTTCCTTTATTAACAGTCATCTTTGGCTCTATTTCTTCTCTAATTGGAACATCATCTAGCCTTGGCAGTTGAACTATTCAATAGAACGATTAAATTTTTCTGACTGCTCTGAGCTAAATTGACCTGTTTTGACCTGTTTGTCACTGATCGTAACCTGACAGGCGCTAGCAGCCTCCAACGATTATGGTTTCTGAGATGAATCTGATGCCTTACTCTTTTGCTACAGCTCGTCACATGAGGAAACTGGGGCCTCCCATACTCTCTATGGTCATGGAGTTTGCAAATGGCCTGGCTGTGAAAGCGTTTGTGAAGATTTTGGACAATTTTTAAAGTAGGTGGAATTTTATTCAGTGGTACAGTGTTGTTTAAGGCAAGGGAAAGAGAAAGGTGACAAGCAAAGTTTTACTGTAAATAATGTCAGAGATTTTTTTTTTGTGTATTCCAACCAACGGGGTAATTGAGTCTATCAGCAGAAGATCAAATCATTATCCTTTCTTTCATGTCGAACACTTTTGCAAGCCTTTCAATAGCACAGTGTTTAATCCTCTTACTGAAATGGAGCCTCAGAACATTTGAAGAGATGCTTTAGATTGTATATTGAATAATATGGGTATGAAAAAGCACATTTTAATTTCTGATAGTTTGTGTATAGTGAGAATTAATGTGCATAGTGTAAATAAAAAGACACAAAGGACTAAGCAGGGCCATTTAGCTCTCACTTGCTAATTTATTTTTGCTTTTACTCTTGTATGTGCACAAGATACACAAAAAAAAAAAAAACCCACTGTGAACAGGTGGGTTTGCATCTTTCAGGACTGAACAGTTATGTCAAAAGTTTTCCTTTTTAGTATTTGGTTTTGTCAGCTACAGTCTAAATCAGAGCATTTAGAAAATAGGTGATACAGCTTTTGCTTTTCATCTGCAGCTTCAAACTACAATGTGTTTCTGCATTTTTCCCATTTTTATTTTTTAAGTAGTTACTAGTATTTCTGTGTGCATTTGAATTTTCAACAGCAGCACTGATTTTCTACCTGTGTACATTATGGACTGATCTTTGTTAGAAAAGCTGTACTCATTTTGGCATGCAATAGATCTTAATGGAAAGCTACAGATAGGCTTATATAGATGAGTAACTTCAGGGACTGAGACTCTTATGTTGTCATGGTGCAGCTAACAGGGTGAATGAACTGTTTCATGCTTCATCAACAATTAAGTTAATTAGCTCATTTGAAATTGCACTGCTTTGTTGCCAGGACGTTGGCAGAAACATCAAAAAGATGTGTTTACAAATGGTAGACTACAGGGTATGTAACAGAAGCACCTTAACAGGAGACCATAAGTATGCAGTATCACAATAACTTTTATAATAGGATTATAGCAATACTTTTCATAAAGTATTTACAATGCATTCTCCATCTTTCCTGCTGTCTTTCAATTTTAAATGAAGTAACTTAAACTGACTTGCAAATCTTAGGTAGGTATAACTGCTGATAGAGTTTTTGTTTATTAGTGCATGAAGTGGAATGTCAAAATAATGGCTTATTATTGGAGAAAACTGTACAGGATTTAAAACAACCTTATTTACATAAGTTTGTATTAAAAGGAAAATGAAATCTCTCAATTCAACATAGTGTCCTAAGTATTATTAATACTAAGAATTTAAATTCATTTAACTTAAGCATTCTCCTTTTCAAGAAAAACTGCATTTTCTAAATAAGTCCACCCGTCTAGGCTATAGTGATGCTAATTCTGTGGGCAGACTTTGCACATCCATTATGTCAGGTCTCTTGTTATAATCCACGATCACTAAAACCATTTTGATTAAGGCGGTGTAGTGCTAGGTTTACAGATGCTCTTGCTTCCTGAATCAAATAACCCTGGAAAA
>JASSUY010047295.1:34978-39978 GCA_032466535.1 Forpus xanthops
GTAGTTCATAATGTGCCTCCTGACTTCCTAATATGTTTCAAATATAATCAGGAGAAAATTCTGTTTCTTTCAACAACTGAACAAACAGCAAAATAATGAAATAAGCTGCATGTGTCTACACTTACAAACCAGTAACCCGGCTCTTCAGGAACACTTTCCAGTCCTATAGGATATTATCTCTCCTTAGAAAAAAAAAAAAAGAAACAAAAACAAACCAATGCCACCTATTTTTATTAATTATAAATCAAGTTAACATGGGATTAGTGAAGGATGCAGACAAGATAAAAGATAAGGAATATGCAAATGAAGTATGAAAATTGACCAGCACAACGTGTACATAACTTATGAGGCATGAAAAGAAACAAAAAAAAAAATAAGCCAACTCTGGAATTCTTCACAGCCTCCTGAAGGAAAGAATGCACATGTCTGTCTTGGCAGATTGCAGCATATTGAACCCTAAAACTGAAGCAACTTTAAACAGAGAAAAGTTATTTTAGAGGGTTTTAAAAATGCATTAGACCTAGTTTTTCTTTCACGACATTGCCCATACATGCATGATAAATAAAGCAAGCCTACTTCACAGGCAAAAAAAGATCACAAAAATAACTCTTAAAACAATTTTTAAACTCTTAATGTTTTCATAAAATTGCTTTTCTCTAAAATGCCCAGCAAAAGTAACCACATGACATGAAAGTATGGCATAAGAGATGCATATCTCATATGAGTTTCTGAAGATTACTGTGTTAACTCTAAAGAAACATGCAACATTCTCCCAAGTTACCATGTAATCGTATCAAAATTACATTATACTGGACTTTCTTCTCCCACACTACATACTGCTGTTATATTTAAAGTTGCTCAGGGCAAGGACTATGTCTGCATCTATTTTGTAAGGTGTAATGCAAACATATGGTGTTGTAATAAGTCATAAATAATCATGAGTAGACAGTAACCTCAGACTAGGGCCAGATCTTCTATACCCATATCACCATACCATCGCTGTCTGCCATATGTTATACATACATACCTGAGTGCACACATAGGTAAGCATACCATACATGTGGAAACTTAGTGGTGTACTGGTAATAATGGTGATGATGCACAGGTAAAATCTTCCTCCAGTCCTTTTTTTGGCAAGTTTGTAACCAGTTAAAACATTAAAGAATTATCTTAACAGAACGCACACTTAAATAAAAAGAAAAAATATCTATTTCCTCTGTGGTGTAGATAACATAGTTCATGTAACTGTGAGACCAGCTGTAACTGTAGTCCCTGCAAAAGCTTACCCCTCCTGTGGAAATAGCCAGTAAATCCACATTCAAAGGCAAAACTCCTCTGCTCTCTTTCTTCTTTAGCCTGATCCTTATGTTTCCTTCTCACTGGAGCAGCAAACCCCCTAGTAAAGCTCCAAAAGGGACTTCTTTGATCCTGGAAGAGAGAAAGAGTTAACTGAAACCACTGTCCTTCAAAAAAAAAAAAAAAAAACAAAACAGTATTACATGAGCTTTGACAAGTTGTAATCAATTGAAACATACAGGGACAGCCACTCTGGTCTAGGCTGTACTTCAGTTACAGCCAGTCACTCACTGAAGTCCTCTTGCCCTGTTGCAGAGTGCAGTTTTGTTTTCCTAAACTGGCATGCATGGCCTGGACCCTTCTCAGGAAACTTGCTATGTGATTAAGGTGTGTAGGCGTTCCTTCCCCTGCCTTAACCTTGCACACTCTTCCTCAGCTTGTGGAGCCTCAGCATTGCCGTCGTCTTCAGAGGTAGTAATGTTACCCTACAGCTCCATTTTGGGGAAGGGGAAACGGATGTTTTCTTGTTGTTTTTGTTTAATGATTAAAGAAGAGCAGATAGAGAAATCTTTAACAAAGTTTACACAAAAGGCAGTTCAAGCAGCCTAAAAGCAATTAGATCTTTTGAAGAATCATTTGTAAGGTGTTTTTCTGTTCATCTGCACCACAGGGAATGGAAGTCAGTTCAGTTGCTCTACAAAATACTGATAACCAGTTACATTGGCCTTTAGATGGCATGTGACCTGGAAGACAGGAGCTTGGTATCTGGCAGTCATCACTGACAAAATCTGTAGAACTAAATAAAATAAGCAGTTTTCTTATTTTGCATTGTTGTGCGTAAGGCATGCTCTGACTGGCTCTTTTTGCATAACTGCCACTGAAACTAATGGAAGCCATATGCATGGGAGAGAAAAAATGGACTCATAAAGAAATTTTCCTTATCTTAACACTGCCTTACTTGTGTTCTCTTTCTTCTTCAGGCACCTTAACAATGAACATGCATTGGATGACAGAAGCACTGCTCAGTGTCGGGTGCAAATGCAAGTGGTTCAACAGTTAGAAATACAGGTTTGTAACATGGATGTATTATCTCCTTACTTATTTACTAAATTGAAAACACTTGCTTTAGTGACTCTAGCTTAAAGTTACATTTTTCTTGCATCAAATTTGTTGATACTCATGAACAAGTGGGCTATTTTTACTTAAAGATTTTTCACATTATAAATTATGCAATAATTATCTGACATCAGCACTTTCTACAGTATTTTACTTGAACTAAGACCCTAATGCCATTCATTGTGAATAGAAAATGCATTCCCTGGAGCAGAGACTGGATCCAAGCCATCTTCAGTTCTTTAAATGCTGGGTCAGGACCTCTCTTCTTTCTTTCCGTTTTGACCCAATGTTTATCTATGCCATTCTGCAGGACAAAGGAGTAGCAGAGCGTATCTCCACCCAAAATCACTCCTAGGCTGATGGTAGGCATTTTTTCTGTAAGCAGAAAGTGTAATGTCAGACACACTCACGGAGGTCCCCAGGGAGTCCACAATCTGGAACCACAGGACTCGAGTGCCCTGTTCAGGCTCTAACCATTAGAGGTCACTGCATCTATGTGAATCCTCCCTCCAGTTTATGCAAGGTACACCCAGGGCCTCACAGCATTGAGACAGTGCTTACAAGGCTACAGAGGCTGGCCTCAAACCTCGGCAGCACAGAGTGACTGTGGGGAGCACTTCCACTGTGCTGTCCCCTCTCACCTTTGCAGGAGTCAGAGGAGGGCGTTTCTCAGTTTTTTAGTCCCCTCCTGGGGCTGTTCAGAGGAGCACAAGGGACACAGAGAGGGACTGAGATTTTGTTGCCATATGTGGAGAAAGGATAAAAACCTTTCAGGTTTCTTGCCTTTTTAGCACATTATCTCCTTCTCATGCTGGTAGGAATACTTGTTCTTGTTTTAGCTAAGGCAAACTGTTTGGGTCTTGTGTATTTTTCTACTGGAAATCCAAAGCAATAAGAAGAGTATACAATAATGTAATTTATTGTCATTTCCCTTAAAATGAAATTTCGTAAACCCAGGAAAAGCTGCAGTTTCTTCTGTAAGATTTACAGGATAGTAGTAGCTTAGCTTGTTTGTTAGAAATTTATGTCATGGCAAATTGCTTGTCTCTAAAGTGTCACACATAATAATATGAAGCCAAGAAGAAACCTTTTTCGCACCCTCTGCCTCAGATGTTTTTCAGTTAAATATACACTGACCAAATTATTGTCAGCATGCCCAAAATATCTGCAGGTAGTTTACTCTTTGCAAAACTGCTTACAGATTCTTTTCCTTAGTCCAGTCTTGGTCTACAGGTGTAACTCTTAAGCTGAATTGAAGCAAGGAAGTACTAAAGTACTCTCTGGAAAATAGCAGCATTAAGCACCAAGTGATTCTCGTTACAATTAATGTTGTAATCTAATCATGTTGCAGGTATACAGAGCTGTATCAGTGGGATGCTATTTTGACCATTTCTTCTTGCAACCTAGCTTATAGAAAAAAAAATTAAAAAAATTACTCTTTTCATGTTGTAAGATACATTTTCCTCTTTTGTGTTGTGATATTTCTATCAACAAGTTACATATTTCAAACACTTCATCCACTTCCTTTCTTTTTTTTTTTAAATTTGGTAATTTGTTTGAGTCTTTAACTACAAATATTTAGGTAGCATATGAGCAGAAGATGGTAGCAGTTGCTTTAGAAAAGTGCAGGTTTCAGTAGCGTGATGTTTTCTAAAGGCAGTTGAAAGGCTGCTTGAGAACTGTTTACCATTTACAAAGGCTAGGCTTTCCCTAGTCCAAGGGAAGGTTTTGCTTGCAGTGTGACCAATTATGCCATTTTTTGCTTTGTCTGACTGCTAGTGAAGTAAGGTCCATCAGTTGTAATGAGACCCAGTGCAGTGTCGATGCCGACTCAGTGGCAGAGTTCAGTGTTTCACACTGCCTGGACTCTGTCATTCTATTGAATTAGATTGATGATGGCAGATTGCAGGGGGCACTAACTGGACCTCCGTGGGAAAGGATGAAGTGTGTAGACAATCCTGGCAGGCACTGTGCTTTGAGGACCCTTCACCCCTTCACAGCTGTTGGCACTAGTCCATTGCTAACAGTGTCCACAGGACTTTAAAGAGACACTATGGGCCTTCTAATTTATGGTCTTAGTAACTTGTTACTGTCGAGGCAACTGTGACCTCAATTCTCTTATTGACAAAAAGATGAAGTGTTATTTGTTTTCCCTGACCTTTTAACATATGAAAGGCTATAAAAGTTTTTGGATTTTTTTTATTTTTTTTCTTCTTTCTTTCCATACCCAAAGTTGCATTTCTTTTCTTAAGTTTCTCCTGACACAGACTTTTATATGCAGGAATCATTACACTGAGACAAGCTCAGTGATAAGATGTATCGCTGCAGTAAAATAGCTGTATCAGTCATTTCTAAAATGCTTCTGATCTCACTCTTTCTTAACAGCTTTCTAAGGAACGCGAACGTCTTCAAGCAATGATGACCCACTTGCACATGCGACCCTCGGAGCCCAAGCCATCTCCAAAACCTGTAAGTGCATATTGCTTTATAAACAGTAAATAGGTCTACAAATGTAGCAGGCTAAGAAAATGAACAATTTAGTGACAGTTGGAAAACAATGACTGTGATGAAAAATATGGCAGTAAAAT
>JASSUY010047296.1:0-37413 GCA_032466535.1 Forpus xanthops
GCTGAAAAATCCATAACACAGTGCTACACCAGCTACTGCTTAAAGAAAAATGACTGCTGCTGCTGAACCCATGACATGAGGTCTCATGAGAGCAGAGTAGAAAGGTGGAATGCAACATATTTAACGATACAAATATGCATAGAATATGATGCATTCTTGAACAACACCCTTTTGAAGGAGCCAAAGGAATACTTTGGTACATCTATGTGCTTTAGTGTAGGCAAGGAACCACCAATAGTAGATACCAGGAAACCAAGAAATATTAATACATATAATTAATGTACCCTGAAGCATAATATTATTCATGTGTAGGTGTTTACAGGTTTACATGCTTTACGTTTCAAAGTTGTTAACCTCACAGATCACTTCTCTTTTTTGGTAACTTCTTGTCTGTTGCTTAGCAAATATCTTGCACTTTTATATGTACTTACTCATAGACTGTGTGAGTAATCCTACTGAAGTCAAAGGAGCTATTCATAGGACCAGAATTTCAACTTGTTACATTGCTCAAGCTCTTCTGAAATCAGTTGAGTTATGACTGCTTATTTCAGCTGTGGATTTAGTTTGATTGAGGATAACTGGGGCATTTATTTCAGGCTGATGTTTTCTGAATTCTCTCCAGCCTGAAATTTGGGCTGCTCTTTGAATGAACCTTTCAAGTGATACGCTAGTTAGTTGACACTAGATCTTGTGTCAGGACTCCCTCTGCAGTCAGTGTAAGAGACACTTGCAAATGACAGCTCATCCCACCCAGTTTTCAGTGTTCATTTTGATACTGGTGGGATGACTTGTCAAGGATATAAATAACACAGTGAGTCAATTTTCCTATATTGAGAATTAATCTTTGCTTTAATTTTGTAAAACTCAAGCTTTACTGTCACTTTGTAAAGTGTCTGATTACTATATTAGCACTGCTCACATCATGCTTATTCTCTGTAAAGAGAAGCATTAAATTGTATCAAGGACAGACTCTGTATTGTATTGGAAGGATTTATTTGGGAGTGGGAAGTTAAACAAAGTTGACCTAAAGCAGATATCTCAAAACATCGTACAGTGTTAAAAGGCTTCCATGAACAATTCTTATGAGAGTAGGGGCATGAGATTGAAGAGCCTATCTTGTTGAAGGATATGTAGCCCCAGTCAAAGGCCCTTATCCCAGGAAGTAATCTTAGCTGTCTCATATCAACTCAGCTTATTGAATTGCCATCTTCAGTAGGAATTTATTGTGACCATGACTGCCTAGAGTTGATCCAAGTTTTATTTAGGCCCCCCACACTTCTAAACCTCTGTGCCCTTAAGGGAGATGTCATGGCCTATGGAGGCTGCTATCTGTAGGAGTAGTGTTAAAGTGGTACGTAGTATGTAGACTAGAGGAAATTAACTGTACTAATAAAATCAATGGGGAGTTAGAGAAAAAACAGAAGCCAAATTGTCCATCAGGTGAAAACATGCCTTTAAAACCAATGTAAACCGTGAAGCATGGGATGAGTATGTTGAAACACAAGAAGTAGTGACCTGGTTTCTTTTGCAGACCTTCCCTTTCATGAGTTTATTGGTTTCATCTTAAAATCATGCTGTCCAAAGGAGACATTTAGAAAAGCTCACTAACAGATCTATTTCTTCATTCCACAAAAATTCAGATGGTAAAAAGGGTAACAGATGACAATAGGTTATGCAAAGAAGATTGTGGACTACTCTTTAGTTAAAAAATAAATAAATGAGGGAAAACATAAAGTAAGTAGATGTTTTGGTTATAACTGCGTATGACCAGGAGAAGAAATTGTTTCTTACATCTGCATAGTGTAGTTAACCTGAAGTATCCCAAAAGGCAATAATCACAACAAATTAATTTTGTTGTATGTGATTCCTGAGTGTATGCATAGAAGGAAGGTTGGATGTAGTTATTAGTGCTGATGATAGTACTTTAAAATTAATAGTTGTGGTATTCTGCTCGGTAGCATACATTGTCAAAGAGATTTCTAAATATTAGTATAAAATACTGCTGGAGACAATGCTAATGTTACAATGGGCTTATTAATTACTGCTGCCTGTCAGAGGCCTGGTTAAATCTTGTAGGTTCAGCTTTCAAGCTAACAGAAAGGTAAAATTAAGACTATTTAAAAGAAAGAGAGAACTGGCCTAAATAAAAAAGACTGTGTGAGACAACTGGCAACTTGGCAGAGCCTAAGGAGCCTTTGAGCTGTATGGTCTGAAAGGTTTCCATGGGACTAGTTGTAAACATAAGAGCATTAGGAGAATTATTAGCAAATTACCTGTCAGCAAAAAGCAACAGACAGTGAGAAAGGCAATCCTTACTGGGGCCTTGGGACGAGGCCAGATAACTTCTTTTGAATTTGGAGAATAGTCACTTGGATTGTTTCCACAGTGTTAAAGGAATGAGGATGCTGAATATGTTCTTTGTAAATGAAGAGGGTTGCACCATAATAGATGATTCATTTTTGACTCTTAACAAAAACAGAAGAGCAGGTGTTGAATATTGGCCCAGTGGTATGGCTCTTCTTTACATTTGTATTTCCTCTGTGTTTGCAGTATAGTGTCAATTCTTTGTCCCTTGTTAAAACATAAAACAAATCTTTCATTCTGTGAAGCTGTGTAAGAAAGAAATGAGTGGATTTAGGTGTAAACAACAAAAATGCTTAGAAACATGGAAGAACTCTGCTGTGAAGAGGGAGTGAAAAGGTTTGAGGGTTTACAGTACAAGCTCTTTGTGGGAAATGCAAGTACTCCTCTCTAGTTCCTCCTTTGCTTTTCTCAGAATTGGGAGTAATTTTAGTAGTACTGGGTAGACAACTTTGGCCCAGGTGAGCCACCTCCAACAGGAGTGGTATGAAGGAAAGAAAGTCAGAATTGTCCTTCCTCCAAAGAGCAGCAAAGCAACTCAAAATCCAAGACTATGTAGTCCAAGTCCAAAATATGTATAGGTCCTCTCTCTTGTTCTGCTACTCCTTTCTACCTAAAGTTCTGTTTATTTACAGTCAAATGATAATCATGTCTTCTAAAAATTATATGAAACATGGTAACAATAATTGTGATTGCTTTTGATATACGGAACATTTGCTACTGGGCTCTTGACAGTTGATATCAATATTATTGATGGTCTTTCACAAATATATCTGCCTCCACAAACATCCGACTTCTCCTTGCAAATACATAAATGGGAATTTTTTTCAGAGCTGATTTTTTAGGTGCATTTCTATATGTGTGCAGTTGAATAGCAGTAAAGGATTACTATCATGCCTGAATCAATTCCAAAGGGTTTGCATTTCACCTTGCCCAGCATGGCAATAAAATAACCACATTGGCGGTTTTAATTTCTTAAAGTTAATATTGATAATATATGCAATTATTCTTTCTTTGTTAAAAAAAAACCATTATTTGAAGGCATTGAGTTTCTTATATGTGGGTGTCTCCCTGCTAAGGTCTGAGCTTTAATAATTTTCAATGCAAAGCAAACACAAATATCAATGCAACTGGAAATTGGTTAACTTCACTAATTTAATTGGTCTCTCTCAGCAGAATGTGTTCAGTGCCATGAATGTCAGTATTGTTGCTATCAACAAATTCTGTGGGGAACATCTCCGCTTTTGGTAGATATTTGTACATGCAAACGTTCCTTGGTGTCATACCTCTGGCCAAATGGTGGCTTTGCAGTTCATCAACCTTTTAGGATTTTCCCCCTTCTTTGGGTAGGAAATAATAGTAGGTTCATGGTGACAAAATTCACATATGTATGCTTTTCTTTATTGAGGAACCTGCAAATGCAAAGGAATAATGGAACCTTGGGCTGGAAAAAAATTCCCCCAAAACCTTTAGAAGAAAGCATGTCTACAAAAAGGTAAATTAGTTATTCTTTCTCAAGGATACAACAACGCAATTTTTATCCTTCCTTGAGCTGTAGTTTTTATTGCTCCAACAGTTCACAAACAATAGCTGAGAGTTAGTGTGACCTGACATAAACTAAGCTCATTACATTCATTTTCAAGGGATAATTAATAATTAACATATAACCTTTGACTTTCTTTTTATCTTCAAGTATTGACAGAAGTCACATAAAAACATACTATGTGTGGAAAAACTGCTTTGAAATGCAAAATTTAATTAAAATTAATGTAATGTTATTTTAGGACAGTTGTATAGTAGGAAAAGTACTATGGGGAATATGAATATTTGAACAGGCCATTATTTTTACCCATGCTGTTCAATTTATACACAATTAATTTCTGGGAAAGAGAATACTGTTTGATATTTTGCTTGGAATTTATTGGATTGAGCGCACCATGGCAGTTAAATTGTAATATCAGTAAATTACTCTAGCCCGCTTTAACAATCAATTGACCCACATGCAATTAGCAAAAATTAAACCACAGTGAGCCCTGTAGCTTGGCGTTTTTTTGGTTTTCTGTCATTCTGAAAATCCCAGTTAATTAGATTTATAATATCTAAATAGCTGTAGTTTCTCAGTCTTTTATATTTGTGCAGCCATAGTCAGAAATACTGCTGGGAGAGACAGGCAGGGGATAGCAGATCCCATTTGGGAGAAGTTTGGATTTGGAAGACAGTCATTTTGTTACAGGTGCCCCTGTGCAAATTGCTTTGCTACCTGGGCCGTCCATTTTCTATCTGTAGAATGGGATCAGTTGTATAGATGGTCTTATATGCTTTTCATTGAAGATGCTGTTGTTATTAACCGAGAAAGCTTATTCTCATGACTGTTCTGCTTCATTCTGCAATAATCCTGATTGTCCCTAGGCAATTTATTTAGGTATCTGTCCATTTAGGCAGGAAAAGTGAGTGAAATGGACTCTGGATTTCTCTCTTAATTTTTGCCTGGGTGCATTACTGCTAATCAGAGTACAAACATATTGTGAATACAGTCTGTTATTTTAATGTTATATTTAATACCTATTTCAATATTTGATAAAATACATTGTGAAAGTATGAAATATCTCATGTATTTCATTTTCAACATAATTAAAACCAGTCACCCATTTCTTATGGGTTTATGCTGTTGTAAGTATGTTATACTGATTCAACTGTTCTGCTTCGTACCTACCATAATAATTTATGCTTTCACAAAATTAATGAATATTATTTCCAGAACAGTGGGAGCATGTTACAAAAATATAATGGTGCATTTGTGGCCCCCATGCATGTATCAGACACATAACATTTTGACTTCATACAGTAACAGTGTCTATTAATAATAGTCCTGAACTTGTCCTCCTGCTCATTCACATGGAAAGCAAGTCCAGATTGTTAGTGTTGTTAATGTCTAAATCAACCATTCATGAAGTGTCCAAGTTTCACCTCTGGTTAGAGCATCCAGTATACCAGAAGCTCATAGAAAACAATGAACATAAATCATTTTGGTAGAAAGGGAGGAAAAGAGGAGCAGAGAATGCATTAATTTGCAAAAACATCTTTCAACAAAATCTAAGCTGTTTGCAAGCACCTGTGAAGGAAAAAAAAAAAAAAAGAGATTAAAATCATAGAAGTCTTTTCATAAACCAAATAACATGAAAAGAAAATGTGCTTTTTTTCCAAGGTAGGATAAAAGTCCTTTTGAACGGAGAGGAAAGCATCTGATACTTGTTCCCTTTGGCATTATAAAGGCTTTAAAAAGTCTGTCACATGATATTTAATATAAGTAAGGTAAGGAATCATGGTCATGTTACATAGCTGTAGAATAGGTGCAAAACTGGTCAGAAAAACATACTTAAGTGTTAGTTATCTGTAAAATGAGGTGTTAACTACTTGTTGCCTGTAGTTAACTGCATTAAGTCCAAGATTTGGCCTAGCTTTAGATTTCATCAATGTTTTGATTAATGACTTACCTTATGCAGATAAAGACTACATATATATTAAATCTGCAGGTACTAGAAGCTGTGTCACAAATATGTTGCAGGCAGTATTAAACTTCCATATAATCTAAAAAATTGGAGAGAATATCCATGCTGGTGAATTCAAGCTTTTTCCTGCTACAAATAATCATCTTCACAGGAATAACATGAGGAAATAAAACCTGATTGTACTGCGTTTTCCAAAACTGGGCAATGGCTTAGGAAGGTTCACAAGCTGAATGTTAGCCACCAGCTACCTAGTAAAAAAAAAAAGAAGATATTACTGACTTGCTTTGATAGAAGTAGTAACTGTAAGACATGTAAACTTTGTGCTTTACTGATTATGGCTTTAAGTTGAACATCATGCCCAATTTTGACACTCTGATTCAAACAGTGCATGGAACATTTGGAAATATTCAGAGGACAGGAACTGGAAAGTATGTCTGTATATTGTGAAAGAACATGGAGAGTTGAGGTAACAGCCTTGACATTAGTGAATGGAATAAGGCGATTGTTCCATCTATTTTAGAAAAGACAAGTGAGGCACCTGTGTTGCAACAAAGAACATTCAGGTGACACAACGAAAAACGGTAAATGATAATGATTAGGGTAGTGCAGTTCTGGAATAGAGTGTCTTAGAAAGTCTGAAAATCCTGTGAATGAAAGCCTTTAAAAGTGGGGTAGGCAAATACAGGACACAAATCAGAAGACATACTGATGTCTTTTCAGGAGGCTGGATGGTCTTCTGACTGTCTTTTAACCGTGTTAAAGGATTAAAAAGCTGTGTTTAGGATTAAAAAAACCCCAAACAATGTTGAAGTCAATGAGAGGTATTTTGTGCATACCCGTAGCATTTTTATTTTTCACAGAATCACAGAATGGTTTGGATTGGAAAAGTTCTCTAAAGATCACCTTGTCCAACTCTTGCTGCCACAGGCAGGGACACCTTCCACTAGGCCAGGTTGCTCCAAGCCCGGTCCAACCTGGCCTTGAACACTGCCAAGAATGGGGCAGCCACGGCTTCTCTTAAAGTGCTTACTGCTAGGTGATATGAAGTTACAGCAGCATGTATCTGTAATAGTGCTGTAATGCTAACTGCACTTCCTCATTAAAGACTATTTTAAAATCTACATGAATTTGGTATTTATAATTTCATTGCTAAGTTGTGTCCCAGATGATGATAAAAGGAAGTGATCTTCCACAAGTTCAGTTGTGTTTCCATTGAAAAGTCTGTTAAGTAGTAGCTTTCTTCTTTATAAATCTTGTATGCATTAATCTAGCCTTTGATGTTATTGATGTCATATACTGTGGTTAAAACTTGCAAAACTTCGGATACTAGAAAATTAGGGTAAAAACTAATCTCTTACATTTCATACCATTTAAGTCTGCATCTTTTGACTTCAGTACTTGCAGGTTTTGATTTCATGAATTGATTGAGACAGATTAATTGCTCTGGACCTAACATCCCTTCATAGTGCAGTTCTTCTGGCTTCTATGTAAGAGTGGTGAGCAAGGTGAGAGAGTGTATTTGGGATTAAAATTTAAAAGCATACACAGGTCAGAAATTGAGCAAGTATTTTATTGTTGATTTTGAATTTTGCTTTCATAATTCTGTAATGCATAATTTGCAGTTATTCTGGTTCTCCTTTAGCTGAACCAGTTTCACCAGTATTCTGAAATACACTACACGTTTTTGTACTGCAGCACTGTTTAACACATGTACTGAATTTTTATCGAGAATACTGCATCCTTATAAATCATTCTTCTTGCTTTCCTGTATCCCGTGACACATGTTTTATCTATCTTGTAGATGGACAATATATTTCTACTACTTTTAGAATGGCTTTTTGGTTGCTGACATAAAGCTAACATAATTTAAGCATACTTTCTTCCTTTAAATAATGAATCATTTAAACAAAACCTTTGGCTTTCCTTTTATCTGAAATAATTGTTACAAATTAGGTAAAATTATACAATTTGAGCAAAATTCTTTCAAATGCAAATTGTAGTTAAAATAAATATAATGTTAATTTAGGACGTATGTGTTGCTGAAATATAATGGTTGAGGCATCATCAGTATTTAAATATGCAGTTACTTTTTTCATGTTGTTTGTACCTAAAAAATAATTTTGTGTAAAAAATTTGGATAAAACATAGTGTGACACTATAGCTAAATTATAGTCCTATTAAATTGCTTTAAATTCTTTTGCAAATTGAAATGCATGCAAATAGCAAAATAATAAACCACCTACGATTTCTTTATTATTTTGTTTTTCATATGGCTGCTTACAAAGCTGTTGTTAATTGGAAATAATACTATGGCATAGAAGCTATTACCAAAAGCCTTTTTTGACAATGATATTTATTTGCAGGCTGAAAATATCACTTTTAGTGGAAGGCAAGCAGCTTCATTTAGATTAAACTTTTTTTGATGGAAGTGGCAAGTATGTACGTATTTCTAACATAAAGGAATAAGGTGATTTAGCTGGATTGCTAGCAAAATAGGATATTAAGAAATATAGTCTAGCATCCCAGGAGTAAATAGGTATTCCTGGTACTTGATACAGTCAAAAATTCACTGTCAACCTGTATAAAGTTCTCATTCATTGCTAAGACTTACAAACAAGACTTACAAATTCCTCTATTTTGCTAGCATCTCACTCAGGTCACTCTCATGCCGTAATTTTGGAAAAGTTTCCATTATCTTTGAAGAATCTTTCTCTAAACCAAATATTTTATGGGATGCTATTTCTGCTACCAGGCTTCACTTTTTCATTGCATCCCAGTTCTTTAGTTTTGTAAGTGCCCATTTAACTACTCAATCCTGCAGTGTTCCCACATCCAGTACAGATACACGTAGTTTATGAGACTTCTCAGTCCAAGAGGAAGGGAAGTATTGTCTGTGGGGGTTTTTAATTCCTTTTTTCTCTTGTTTGATTCTTTCCAACATGAGCTGCAGGATGTATCTGTCTGAAATACTAGCTTCGTTTCTTGGCCTTTGTTTCTTTGTAATGGAGTGAGTCTTCAGGCCGCCAGTTGTCATGCAACACTTTCATGCCATTTTGCTCAGTGTCCTTCAGGTAGGAAAGTAGTGTTTACAAAGTGTTTCTGTCATCAGAAATTCAACTTTTGGCAGGCTTAGTCCCTCATTGGGATTTGGTCATCTGTTAGTGGTTTGGGATGCAGTTAATTTCAAAAGCAGTATTTACTGGACTGCTACCCCTAGTTGAAGAACCTACTTGAAATTAAAGTCTGTCAAAGATGTATTAGTGATATTTGTTGGAAATCAGTTGCATTTTTTGCATTTCGTATGAAAAACATTTACTTGGTCCACACATTTGTTCCTGTATGAAAGCTCATTCCCATTTTTCTCAAGGCAGTGTTTTCCCCAGAGTCCATGATAAGGGCTAACCTTATCAACTCATCAGTGCCCTCATATTGCTGTCACGAAATCAGATACAATAAAGATTTTCAAACTGTATATAAACACTCCTCTGAATAGAGTGTTAATTATTGCCAGTTAGTTCTGCCTTGTGGGATAAGGTAACCTATAATGTCCTGAACAGAAAGTGTGTCTTTAGTTTGCCATAATAAAATGCTGAGAAAATGAGCAAATAAGGAATATTCAGGTATAACTTCAGCTACATTGAATGCTTTTTCTAGATGTTCTAGGAGGGAGACAAAATTGGAAATACAAAAAATTGCTAGAAAGGAAATCCTGTAGAAGCTATTACTGATTTAGTAGAGTTAAAACTTTGCCTTTGTTATTTTAGTTGCTCTAATGTATATAGTGTTATATCCCATCATGGTGTTGTATAGAAGCTTTCTAGCCTTTGAAAAAAGTTGAGATATGCAAGCCCTGCAATATGGTGAAATGTGCACGGTCACTTCATATTGCATCTGTTCTGTACCTACCTCTGCTATGCTTTACGTCAGGTGGGTGTGATTGCTTTGAAGAATCTAACACAGTTCGTAGTTGATTCAGAGGAAACTCCAGGAACAAACTTGCCCACGAAGTTTTAAGTTGACAAGCAGGTATTCCTTATTGTGATGCCAGGAAACACGCGGTATAGCTCCTCCTAAGGTGTGTCCCGTATTGTTACACAAGCCGTCCTTATATAGCCACTGGGCAGACATACATATTCATGAGGCTACGTATGGATTACATCATTTCCAGGAAGTTCCCCCCATGCGTACAAAAATGTGGTGGTGGTCTCTGAGGGTCGTTTACTTTTTCCAACAGTCTTCATCACTGCTGGCAGCCTTTGAAGCACGCCCAAATGATGCTAATACCAACTAAATTGGTTCGTTAACACCATAGACATAACAATCATCCTGTCCTTCTACTTCCCAGTTAGTTTAACTGCAGCCCATGGACCCTTACCAATCCAGGTACTCCTTATCCTTACATCCTGTTCTTCTAGGCTGTTTTTCTTACATTCATTTAGTACTAAGGTAATAAGGCCCTAAAACTACAATGGTTTATCTTATACAAGAATTCTCAGTATATTCTCTAGCTGTACTCTATTTTCTTTTCTGTAAATCATGCACCTCAGTAATTTTCCATTACTACTACAAAACCATCAAACTTAACATTACTTAAAACTGATTCTAAAGGTTTGTATATTTCATTTTGTGATTTTGTGCCCCCCTTGTTTCTTAGTGCACCCCATTCCCAAACACTTATTTTAATCAAGGAAAAAACATGTTCTAAAAATGTTTGTTTTGTTTTGTTTTTATTTTATTTTTGGAGTGCAACAGATTTTTTTTTTTAGTCATCTTTTGTTTATGATTATCTTTGGTTTTTATACCTCAGTGTACCATACACTCAGCTTTTGATCTTCATGCATTCTTCAAACAATCCAGTAATTAAGTGAACAAAGGGAAAAGGTAAGAAAGTAAAATTGTTTGTGAACATAGGGAATCAAATGGGAAGTTGGTTTGATTAATTTTTTTTCTTCTGATTAAATTAGAATAATGTTTTGGCTCAAAAAAATTACACTGTGACAGTGCCCCCCGTGCTCACATGAAAGTTTGTCAAGTGGTGCTTGTGTACTTTTGATAATAATGAAGAAAGTTCTGAACTTCTGGAGGGTTTCATTCCCATTTTAGCTGTTGAGCATACTTAATATTTCTCATTAATGTACAGTTTCTTCTTCTAGATGAGTGTTTGTGGAAGCCTAAGTGAAGGTGCCTTTGGTGTTGGATGGCTGGTGCATTGGAACTAGATGATCTCAATGTCCTTTCCAACCTTAACTATTCTATGATTCTATGTGATAACAAAGGAGTAAGTTGTGCAACTTCAAGTTCAGTCGTGTTGCAGCAGGTCATTGTTACATGTATGTGTACTTAGTACAAGTCTGGAGAGGTTATGTGGCTATACACACTGGAGCTCACTGGTTAGGTAAGAAAAAATTAGATGTTGATGTCATAGGGAGTTTATGATCATACTTTTATTCAAAATGGAAACTGATCTTTGATGAAATGGTGTTCTGTTTGGATTTAATTTTTTAACACACAGAAAATAATACTAAAAAATATTAAAAAAGAATTACCACATTTATTGTCTTGCCATAATATTGGTGTTCTATCTCAGTCTCCCAGACGGAAAAAGCTGCATTGCTGCCTTAATGTTCATGCTTAAGTGTACACTGTTAATTCTGCTACCTTTGTTTGAATAAGGAGTTGTGCTTTACTGCACACCTTCTGGAAAGCATGGGCAGTCATTGCTCAGATAAGTTCTCCTGAAACAGAATTGGCAAACCTGAAGGTAAAAACAGGCTGAGGATGATTGTTCTGAGTTCTGTGTGGATAATATTAGGCATTCAAGGGAGAAGGTTAGAGCTATCTGGGGACATTTATTATGGTGTCAGTAATGTTTACACCTGTACATTATTCTGGTGCTACCTGTCCAGTGTTTACTGCTTCATGGGAGATGCCTTTGACGGCTAGTTAGGCACTGCTGGGGCTTATCTGAAGGCTGGGGTGAAGAGTGATCCTGAAGAAAACAAATTGGCACAATCAAACTAAGAACATTTGGTCACTGACTTACTGCCAAGGACCTGCAAACACGAACAGTGAACTAGGGGAAGGCAAGACAGGGTGACTCCAGTGTGTACAGTGTCCTCACCCACAGGCACCATGTCAAAGGTGCTGACCCTGGTGGGGCAGAGCTGGGTGGTGGAAATGGCACCAGTGAGGAGCAAATCCAAAGGCAATCCAGCATGTCCAGACTGGTGAAAAATGGCTCAACGCTAGACACAGAGCTGGAGACAAGGCTAAAAATGGGTCTGAATCAATCCGGTTAGAAGGGTCATGGGGATGCTGGGAAGGGACTTTTCATGAAGGACTGTAGTGAGAGGACAAGGGGTAATGGGTTCAAACTTAAACCGGGGAAGTTTAGATTGGATCTGAGGAAGAAATTCTTTACTGTAAGGGTGGTGAGGCACTGGAATGGGTTGCCCAGGAAAGTTGTGAATGCTCCATTGCTGGTGATGTTCAAGATCGGGCTGGACCATAGCCTTGGGTGGCATGGTTTAGTGGGAGGTGTCCCTGCCCATGGCAGGGGCGGTTGGAACTAGATGATCTTAAGGTCCTTTCCAACCCTAACTATTCTATGATTCTGTGATTCTGTGATTAAAATCTCTTTGTGCTCTCAGATCCCTGGCACCCTTAACGTTGTTGCTATGATTTTAGACACAAGGAAAGCTGTGGATTTTCAATTATATATTTTTATGGATTGTTGGGGTTTTTTGTTGTTTTTTTTTTTTTTTTTTTTTTTCAAAATAGTGTTACTTTTCTTTAGAAATATCTTTTTTGTATCACCGTGCTATAACAACACTACTTCCATGTTTGACTGCAATTCAGTTATACCTAGTATTTTGTTATACAAATATATGAATGAACCGCTTTCTCAGAGAGCTTCCAGAAATGAAAACCAGCTATGGCAAAGCTTTTTTCATGGGAAGGTCCTCCATGTAAGTGACAAACTTGTTCAGTTATATTAATTTTCTTGTAATACAAGTCTCTGCCATGAAATACAGGAGATCTTGTAATAAGCATATTAATTTATCTTATCTTTCTTCCCTTGTCCTGATTTTGATTGTGTAGTTATCTTTGATTTTTCTCCCCTGTTCTTATTCCCTCTCACATCACATACATCAGTTTCTCCTTTCTGTTATTCATCGTTAGTTGTCTTTTCTGTTTTGCTAGTACTTGAATATGCTCTTATGAAACACATCTCAGCTGTGTTATGTTTTTGTTAAAATTGGCACTTTTAAAAGGTTAGGCCTCTGCCTTTTGGCTGTTATACTTGAACTCAGTTGTCACAATGATTTCTCTGGATTGATGGCTCTTTACAGAAAGCACTGCTTTTGCTTGAGTGCATTGCTGGTACATAATAATCACTAAAGATTAAGCTACCTCTTGATTGTCAAAATCACCACACAAAAGGTTTATGAGGACAGAAGGGATAGTTCAACTTGGTGTAAACAAGAGAGGACGTAGCAGTGTAATACTGTTGTCTTGTGCCAGGAGAGCATTTTCCTCACTACACAGGGCTACTGCAGGAAGGAAATGGTTTAGGGATCTCCCCATCCATGGGGGTCAACCTAAGGTGATCCACCTGGTGGATGAGGGAAGGGCTATGGACATTGCCTGTTTGGACTTAACTAAAACATTTGATACTCTTTCCCGCAGTGTTCTCTTGGAGAAATTGGCTGCTCATGGTCTGGATAGGTGTATTCTTCACTGTGTTGGAAATTGGCTTGATGGCTGAGCCCAAATTTTGGTGGCAAATGCTATCTCATCTAGATGGCAACTGCTCAGTAGTGGTGTTAGGGCTGGTGTTGATATCTTATTATATCTTCATTGGTGATGTGAATGAGGGATTGAGTGTACCCTCAGTAGACTTGCAGATGACACCAAGTTGGGTGGGAGTGTTGATCTGTGAAGGATAGGAAGGCTCTGCAGAGGGATCTGGACAGTCTAGATCCATGGACTATGGCCAATGGTATGAGGTTCAACAAGTCAAAGTGCTGAGTCCTGCACTGCAGCCACAACAACCCCATGCAATACTACAAGCTTGGGGAAGAGTGGCTGGAAAGCTGCTTGGCAGAAAAGGCCTTAGGGGGACTCATTCGTGGCTGCTGAACATAAGTAGTTTGTGCCCAGGCAGCCAAGAATGTGAACAACATCCTGGCCTGTATCAGCACCAGTGTGGCAGCAGGGCCAGGGCAGTGATCCACCCCCCTGTACTGGGCACTGGTGAGACCGCACCTCAAATCCTGTGTTCAGTTTTGGGTCTCTCACTACAAGAGACACTTCGAAGTGATTCAACAGGTTCAGAAAATGGCAACAAAGCTGGTGAAGGAGGTTGTAGTGAGGTAGGGGTTGGTCTCTTATCCCAAGCACCAAGCAATAGGACAAAATGTAATGGCCTCAAGCTGCACCAGGAGAGGTTTAGGTTGGATATTAGAAAAAATTTTCTTCACCAAGAGGGTGCTGAGGCATTAGAACAGGCTGCCCAGGGCAGTGTGGAAGCAACATCCCTGGAAATGTTCACAAGCCATGTAGGTGAGGCTGCTAGTGGCAGTGATTTAGTGGTGGCCTTGGCAGTTGAGGGGGTGATGGTTGGGCTTGATGATTTTAAAGGTCTTTTCCAACCTAGTTGATTCTATGATTCTAAGGGCTGAGCAAGACCACAAAGAATGGTATTTCTAAGCTTCATTTCTGCTAAGCAGTTGGGTAGACATGGTTTAGTATTCACTCAAAGAGAGGGCATAAAATCAAATGCAAACAAGTTCCAGTAGGAAGAGATTTCCATAGGTGGATGTGATTACGTCATTTTATATGAATGGCTTAAAATCATATACTGTCAAAAAAGGTATCAGATACCAGTATAGAAGAAACATCGTAAATTATCTATCAGTGCATTGGTAGAGGATTATACCTTTAATTCTCCAGAAATAGTTCATTTGCTGGAAGCTTTCTGAAGTAAAAGGGATAAGTATTTGGATCCCCAGATGGTTATTTACATTTGACATTTTTTTAATTTAAAAATATCTACAAGCAGCATTTTATTAATGCCTTTAATTTAGAAAGTTGTCTCCTCATTAGTGGTGCATATACAGTGGAATGTGAAGCAGTGCAGAAATTGAAAGAGCAAGCTGTAATACATGCCTTAAATAAGAAAAAACAAGTTGCAATCTATTAACAGGAATTTCAGACACAACTAGCAAGTTAAGATTGTTTTTTCAAGTCAGTACGTTTTCTGGTAGACTACAGGTGAAGGAGAAAATGCAGAAAGCTCTCATCCCATCATTTTGCTTGATGTAGGGATGAATTTATATGTCGCTACCTACATGTTTTTCCCACAGTTAATTGCTTCTGCAGCTTAAGCCACTTGAATGTGTAAATGCATCTGCCATCACTGTGTTTCAGTGCCTGTCTTACGCATTGAAAGAGTGCATTTGCAAAAATAAGTGCCAATTAAGGCTTGCAGGAGTCTTGCATTGCTCTTTGGGTAGCATGCCTTTCAACTGAGGCCAGAAACTTCATTCAGATTCTTGAAATTGTAGCATTGGTATTCCCTTGTATTATAGGAAGTAGCATAAACTGGGAGGAATATGTTGTTCTTTTCTTATCTTCACTGCTTACCCTCTGTCTCTGTCTGTATATACATATATGTGTTCCATATGATAACTAAAAGCCTTTAACCCCCACAAAAAGACACCAAAAATGTAAATACTCCAACAACTTGGAGCTTTTGCCTCTGTGGTAGCAGCTACTGAAAGAGTTTGGTTCTTGGGGATATTACTTGTCTTTTTTAGATGTCATGGTAAATAGAGATCTGCAGTGTTCACTCTTTTACACTCTTATGCTTAGAACTTGTGCTATTGCATATGCTCATTTGTTTTTCTTAGACGAAAGCATTCCTATCCAAAACCAGGTTGTATTGTGTATTTGGTATTAAGATTGATTCCATTTCACTCTGTATTCTATCCAATAAATTTTCAATAGCCTAGGAGAGAGTCAGGCTCCAACACCCCCCCCCCCCCTTAGGTTTGAAATTTGCTACTCTATTAATATATTTTTTCTTCTTTCATGTGCTTTCTGATCCCTTTTTAAATAATTTTGTGTGAAGCATTCTGAAACATAAATTTATATCAGGGGAGTATATTCTGTGGCAAATAGTACCACTGTAGAATAGTTTTATTCTTAAGTATAACTAAAAAAACCTGACAAGTCTTCATAGTTAAAGTGTTTTATTTTACAGCTGTAGCCATACATACGCTATATATTATATGTCAGTGGTGTGATTCACAGTCTTTGTATGTTGGATTTTACTCTAGGTTACTCAAAGCAGGCAGCATTGATCACTGGTCTTGCTTTAAGTTGTTGGGATTTTTCTGTTATCTTTGAGAACTTGGATGTGGTGATGCAGTGGTTCAGAAGGTTTCTACAATGCACTTTGGGAATCTCTCTTTATTTTTTCTTAGCATGGGATTTATAAAAGATTGCAAATGAAAGTTACCAGTGCAGCGGGAATTTTAATACCTGAAGCGATATTTTGTGCTGTTCTGTACTGCTTTTGGCATGTGTTTGTTCTGATTTTAAACCTTGAGAACGAAATTACGCATTTGTCACATATTTCACAACTTTCTGATATTTTTAGGTACTTAACATTTTATGTTTAGTACTAATTGACATTTTTCTCTTAGTACAGATAAACAGACATAATCAGTGTCAGGTAGTATTTTGGGTTGTGTCTCTTAAACATGAATAGTTTTGGACAGACAATCTTTAAAACTTCAAAACTTGATATCACTGAAAGTAAAGACTTGTTTACCCTTAAAATGGGATGTATCAAAAGCAACAGAGATATTTGGCTGCAGTTCCCAGCGAATTTGCTTTGCAGTCAGTGCTCATGTCCCTTTATTTAGTTTCTCTTATCAGTTGCCCACAACTGTACCAAGTTTGTTTGAGGCTTTTGTAGCACAGTGAATTATGTGTAATACTTTTGGTCCAAAATAATTAAAATAAAGTTATGAGGTCCTGATGACTTCAGTGGAGTTGGATTCTATGCCATTATCTGGGCTGAAGTCCTCAACACCTTTCACACCCATACCAGACATACTTCAGATAACAACACTATAAAAACAGGACACTGGCATCATTGTAAATGATCACATTATTCATTGTTAGGTAGGACAGTAGCTGTTTTAATACTCTTTGTCCCTTTATTGTGGCTGAATGAAATGTCATAATCTAAGTCTCATAAAATGTGCCTTTATAAGAGGTGTGTGAATAACAACAGTTCTACCTAACAGATGAACATTGATCTACAAATAGCTCATAGATTTTGGGGTTGGAGGGTTGTGATGGTGCTTCTTTCAGGTGATTCAAAAGCCAAGAACATTTTGTGCCCTTGTTACAAAGTTAACAAAGCATTATATTGCCACCTGGCCATCTGTTAGGATAAAACGGGTATTATTTTCCGTAATTTTACTCTGATTTAATTTTTTTCCCCAAACTCACCATTCACATTTCAGGTATTATACAAAGGGGCATTTTTTCCAATGTATTTTAGTTGAAAGCCTGTAGATAGATTTTGCATGCTTGTAACTAAATACCCATTTCACTATTTGTTCACAAAGCAGGACAGTTATACATTGTTTGAGTTCTTATGGAGGTAGCTACCATTTTTTTTGTTCGTTAGGTAAAGCAAACCTATGCAGTTGCGTTTTCCAGCAACCAGATTATGTTTGCTTGTGGCCAAGATGCCTTGCCAATTCTTTCATGTTCACACAGATTCACTCTCACCTTTACTGTGTCCCTCCCCAACTTGCGTATGCTAATGTGTCTGTGCTGCTGTTCATTTGGTTGCCATAGCATATACTCGGGTAACATTGCTTGCACCAGAATTTATTTTAAGTTAGTAATGTCATAAACATAAATAATTGCTTTTCATGTATGTCTGGAACATTGCACGTGCTATACATTTCATGTTTTGTGACAGTACGGCTTGTAGTACCTCTTGTTTTTGGACACAGATACACAGTATAGAGATTTACATACACAATGTGTCAGTTTATCCTTGAATATAATTCTGTTGTCTCAGGTCAAGAAAAAAAGAGGATTATTGTATCACTGTAAAATCTTTATATATATTATGCCGAGAATGTTGCTTTTGCTAATTTTTATAGTTGTGATGAACAAACCCCATGCTTTAATGTCAATGGAAAGAGGGGGGAGTGAGCGGGCGAGCAGAACTGCATGATGGCCTTAAACCACGACATTTAAATGTACAAGAAGTGTAAGATTATGATAAAGATTTTACTGAAGATTATGAATATTCTGTAAGGAAACCAGTTTCCTCCTCCCACCCACAAAAAAAGGAATACTGCAAATAGTCTATGCAAGAATCACATTCACTTTGTTTGTAGATCTGAGCTCCTTTGTTTCTTGAGCATTGTACAAAGTGAACATATGTGGAATATTGTTACCAGCTTGCATTCTTTGATAAATCTAGACAGGCAGAAGAATGCTGGTGGCAGAAACGCTAGGATACTGGTGTTTCTTATTTTAAAACAAAATCTGGAAATTCTAGCCTTTTTGAGCAATGATGCCAGTAAGGTTAGAGCAAAAATTGTTTGAATAATGTGTTTCATGTGTTTAATATTAAATGTTAATATCAAATGTATGTGACAATAAAGGTTTCCATATTGTGATTTTCCATAGATCTGTAGCATACAAATGTAGCAGAGATACAAGCAGAGTGAATTCCATTCATAATTAGAGCGAAAAAGCGGTCTTTTTGCACAAAACATCTGATTTGTACTGATAAGGTTTTATATGCCAGTAGACTGTTGAAGCGGTCTTATAGCTTCCTGCAGCGCAGTGGTGGTAGGGATCAGGGTCTGTCAGTTCAGACCTTTGCTGTTCAGCAGATGTGAGCTGGTATCGTTACCCAGTCTGTTGGTGCCAGTCTTCTGAATCTTCATGGGGTTTCCTGTCACTCTGAATGACCAGCTCTGGCATATCATTGCTGAACTGCAGGCAGAACTCTGAGTACTTCAAGGAATATTGTCTAATGCATGACTGCAGAGAACCTTCTCTCAATTTTTTTGCCTAAGGAAATAGAGACTGTGTGATCTTTCTGTCTTCTGTATCCTCCCAAAATTTGTGGTCAATGTCAGTGGTCAATGTCACACCTACCAGACAAAACCAAAGAGAAAGCACAAACACATAACATCAGAAATGTCAGGAAAATAAGTGGGTGGTTGGAGAACAGAGACCTATCTTATTTCTCTCACTGAGGGAGGGACCAGCGCACCTACATGTGTTGGGGTTTTCAGTAACCAACAAAGTGCTTTCTGGATAGGTCCTAAAGCATAGCAGGACTGACAAAGAGAACTCCAGGGAATCTAAAATCCTCATGTGTGAAGGAAGAGTCGGGATAAAACCCACAAATCAAAAGGAATCATAGCCTCATTAGTTCTGCTCTGGTGTAATTTATGTGCTACACCTTTTTACTTTGTCCACGTAGCAGGACATTGATCATATAGGATATTGTGGCTTTTGGTAGAAAAAATATTCCTGGACATAGAAAACCTTGTTTAGAGGTTTTTAAAGTCTGCCTCACAGCATGCATAGCAATGACTTCAGTGTTTGTTAAGTTTTTCACTTGAAGTAAGTAAAGAGGACTTGGAGTTGAGTAGAATCTTCTGTATTTTAACCAAGGTACTTTCTATTAGTAGAAACAAACATTCTTAATCTGTTTATAATGGAAATGCGTACTAAAAATTTCATCTCATCATAGTGGAGACATTATAGACTGGTTTACTTTGGGGCTTCAAATGCTGTGAATTGGTCTTAGCCTGCATTTCTTTGGTGGTCTCGATAGTCCTTTGCTGAAAGGCATTGTCACCATCAAAGCCATCACAGATAGTTTAACTTGGTGCTGTGGTTTCCCTGCATACATCAAGGTTCTAGGACATCCTGTTGCTTATTCAGCTGGGACATCCCTTATTTCTCTGAAAGATCAGAAAGAATCTGGAATGAAATCAAACTGCTGAGTAAACTGGCATAATCTATTTTGGAGACATTTAAGTCTATGTATATTCATCATGCTCTATTGTCAAAATATTGTGCAGTGTTTGTCATTAATTTCGCCTGTTTCTTTTTAATAGTCGTCTGATTTAAGAGTTTTGCCTTTTTTTGACTCTATGGTCTATTGAATTTTGCTTACTTAAGACATTATAATGAAGATCCTATAGATTAATTTTCTAAATAAAACACATTATAACCTACACAAGAAAAAAATTGAAAGAGATTTCTAAAAGAAAATACAAACCTTGTAAATAATATATATTTTTGTAATATGAAGCATGAAAATACAAAATTATGCCACATTCAACTAAATTTTAGATTCAGGAATTAATATTTATGAGGAAAGATCCAATTTTAACTTTGCTAACTTTCTGTCACTAGCAAAATTCCATAGGAAAACCGACAGTATTCAAATTTGTATTAGCAAATATCATTTTCTAAAAAGAGAATAGTAACAACCTTCCGCCCAAAGTAGAGCTGAACATCAAAGTGTGAGTGTATTCTTGCATTTGTTATCTGACGTCTGAGGCTTAGTGTTGCTGACATCTGGAATATTTCTCAATCTGTTTGTATAATGTGTTTCTCTCTCCCTCTCTGTTATTGATCATACACCCATTTGCCATGCAGTCAGATTTTCCCAAATGTTCAGAGCTACAGTTATATTCTCTCTTCCTCTTTCACTGCAGCAATTTTACATTTGCTATAATTTTCCTCAATAAACAGTGGAAAAGAGTCAAAAGTTCAAGAGCAGACTGAAGACAACAACCAGATGGAATTCTTGCACGTGGAAAATGTAGCTGTGGTGCTTCGTTTGGGTTTAAGAGAGGCCAAATTCATATTACTTCTCTCTGACCATATCTTTAAGATAATAGTTGAGTGGTATGGGCACAGGTTGACAAATATGCTTCATATCCACTTCCTCAAGTGAGCAGGGATAAGGAAGCATGGTTCAGTACAGTTGGGGGTAGGTGAAGGAAGTATAGATACTCAATGAAAATTCATATCTTTCTGTTGCATTTAATATTGACCTTTATCACTGATTTACTGTAGGAAGCCTTTCATTGATTTCTGTGGGCACAGATTGTCCTGGGTTTCCCCTGGGGTCAGTGCTCTAAGACTCACCTATATGATGCTTCATTTATTTTTTAATAAAGAGATTTTATGTCTGTTTACAAAACTTTATCCTCTTGAAATATTAGTGAGTATTTGCGTTGTATTAACCTGCTCCTTTAAATTAGTAGCAACATTAACCTGCATATCCTAATTATCTGTATGTTAATATCAGTGTGAGTATAGAGAAAAACACAAGACTTGCAGTAATACAGATTTCTGTTTATAGTTTGCTTTATTCCTGTTAGGGAATAATTTTCTTTGTTGTAATGGAGGGTATAATTTACTTTGTATCTTGCAAGCATGCAAAGTAACCTAGTTTAATAAAAATTTGCAAGGTTTTAGTTTGTTTCATTATGATTACTTTTAAGTTTCTCTGAAAGCTTAAGGTAGCTTTTGCTTACTCAGCTACTTACTTTTTTGCCATCCTACTGCTAAAATCTCATGGGCCAGATAATCTTCAAAAGCCCAGCAGTGTAGCTACTGTGATAATAAACACTTAGATTCCCCAGTCAGATTTTATTTTAAGTTACTGTGACACGCTCTGCTTTTGAATAAATGTTTTTATTTAAAATGTGTAATTTGCTCTGAAGTCTTTTATAAGTGAATCATTGAATAATCATAAGACAAGACCCTGAACTAGCAATAGAAAGGTCAAGAGAACGTGGTCAATAATTATGTGATCATGTTGCGACTTCAGGCAGCAGGCTTTCGACGTTGCCACAGTTTATCAGCTTTTTTAATGCGATGGACAGAATTGTAGCTGACACAGTGTGTATGTGTTAGATCTCTGTCAGGAAGCTTTAACAGAGAAATGTATTCCAGTAATGTGAAACATAGCACATAGGGAGTCAAAACAAATGAGTTCAGTTTGGCCATTGTTGGGTTGGAAGTGTGGACCACAACAGCCTTAAGACCAGATCTGAACTGCAAAGAGTGTGATTGTTAAATGATTACAATCGTTTATTGCCATAGGCTATAAAAATTAAAAAGGTCTAAGTGCTTCTTTCAGACAGAGATGCAGAGACTAATTTTACATGAATGCATATCCTAACAAGATTAGCTGGCTTATTCAGGCATATGAATTGCACTTCTGTTCTTCGTGTTAAACAAGCTTGTATCATCAGAGCCACTCAGAGCTTATCGTGGTCACAATCAGGCCTGTACTTCCCCTGCATGTTTTCCTCCATCTCACTTTTCTAACACTAGATCCCTGAGGTTCAGCCTGTTTTCATGCTGACCTTTGCTATTTGTCCTCAGTTTGAATTTTTAATTCTTTATGCTTATGTTTCTTTATTTTTAACATATTCTCCTAGCAACTCTGTGTGTGGTGCAGAATGATGTCATAGTTTAGTAACACCGTGCTAGCAAAAGAATGGAAATAATCCATTTCTAACAACATTTTCTTTGTTGCAGTACATGCTATATTCCTACAACCTTAGTGGTAGTGTTTCTACAGCAATTAGGTAAGCAACAAGAATTCTTTCCCTGTCATGGAATTAGAGATGGTTTTTATATGTTGACTAATCTATTGATGGTGAAACATGACTAGATTACTGCAAATATAAAAAAAATCAATTCTTCTGAAATTTCTTAAGCTTCTAAAATCAAATGTGCTTATTTCTGTTTTATGAAGCATTCTGGCCGAAAAATCGTTAAGAACATTAAAAATATTGTCATTTTAGTTAGAATAAAAATTCTGTAACACATTATACATCAATATACTTTTAAGAAAACCAAACAGAATTTTTTGGGGGAACAAATCTGGTTTTCTTTTTTCCTTAATTTTAACTTTTTACAGTTTATGCCTCATCTTTAAATTCAGGGCTAATCATGCATCACCTCACAGGATTTGGAATGTTCCTATTTTGAATGTATCTTGAAAACACCCATTCATTTAATAACTTAAATTTTTAAGTAATCCTATATTAGTAAGTATATGGGTAACTTCTATTTTTAACATTACTTTTTTGTCAATTTGTATTCTTACCAGCTTGCATATACTTAACATTTACTAGTAGCAGTAAGAGTTGTGAATGTGAACTGTAGTCTAGAACCTAAGCAAGGCTTCGCATAAATCCCTCCTTCACACAGGGCATGCCATTTCCCAAGCAACTTGTGTGCCCCTATATGTGTGCCCACATGTTCATTTTTCTACTGTTCTAAAATTGTTTGGCTGTTAAACTGTGCTGATTTCTTATTTCCTTTCCATTTTTTTTTTCTAGAAAAAAGTACAATTTGCTTAAATTCTTTAACATTTCATGGACTTTGGATGCAATGAGAAGAGTAATCAAACTTACTAAACCTGATTTTTATAAAAAGGTTCATATGTGATAAGGTTTTTCTATGTTGCATGCTCATATTGCAGCAATAGATTGATAAATTATTAATAATACTTATACTGCGTAATATTAATTTTGTATTAGTTTTGTCTGATTACACTTAGTTGTACTCCTTTGAATGCAATTTGAAATCCTGAGTGCCTTGGAAACCTCCCGTTCTTTTGCCCTGTTTTTTATTATTGCTGTTGACTTAGTTCCTCCTTTGTCATTTGGCCAGAGTGAAAGGTTAAATCTTAAATCTCATGCTTTAAAAGAAACATGAAGGAAGATAATACAAGAGAAAATACAGAGTGAAACAGGCAGGGTAAAAAATTACACATAAATATTGGAAACAGCATTAAAAATAACAATAAAAAAGGAGCACAATAACATCTAACTCTCAATGTTAGATCTGCCTCAGAAAAAAATGCTTCAGCCTTGACTCTTGGATAGTTTTTGAGTTTAGAAAAGACAGATTAGTGAAGAGTCTGATATATGTTCCTGTTTTAGGCAAACACAGTTTAACATGACATTGAACATCTTACTAGGTTGGACACCTTAGTTTTGGTGTAGGCCTGTGCTAACATGGATCTACTGATTACAGACTGAATTTTTTACTTTTCATGAAGTTTCACTTACTTTAAGCATGTCTTGCAGAATAAAACATGTCTCTGAGACTTTTGCAAGGCTTTAGCAAATGCCTTATTACAGCATTTGAAAGAAAATAAGCATTTTGTTGTCTTACGTTGCCCATTGTGACATATTTAAATACCCATCTGAAAGGTAGACTTCCAACACACACATATGTTGAAAAGGGACAAAAAAATGTAGACCTTTTATGGAAGAAGTATCATGAAGAGGGTCTGTTATGGAAAGTGGTATCTAACTGTGAAAATATTTTTTGTTTAGCAGGACAATAGCATTTGCTAATTAACTGCTGTAAATTCCCTTTATGTTGAATTTCTGTCTACTTGCTTGGTAACCAAAAGGCAACCATATTCAAAGTTCTGCATAGCCAGCTGGCTGCTTTTCAAATGTGCAGCCTTTGAAATGGATTTGAAGCTCCTTTGTACAGTAAAACAAATGTAAATTGTTGACATACTGATGACACTGCACATCCTGCATTTCTGTGAAAGAGCAAAATCAATTATTTTTCCTTCCACAAAATGAATCACCAAGATATAAACGAAGCAGGATCTTTTCTGGCTTGAGTAGAAACATTAAATTAGTCAATGTTTTTCCAGAGGTGATATTTACGATTCACAGTTTCTATGGGCTGATTCATCTTGTTTCGCATGCATTGAATTGTTTCAACAATTCAGTGATAGATTTCTGATTCATATAATTAATGTAGAACACAGTTATCTTGAAGTGTATTGCTTGTATTGAGATGCTTGAATGGATGAAGAACTGCCTTAGTTTTGGATGCTTGAATGCATGTGTGTGCATTCTCAGGTGGCTCAGACAAGTAGGAGCAATGCTGTGATTAAGCACTGTCCTTTGTGGCCAGCTAAGACCAGATTTTATTAGTAGTATATGTAGAAAAAGATCTGTCAGAGTGAGTTAGTAGTTCATTAAAGCATTGAACTATTAGTATTAGTATTCATATTTCTCTCCTGATACCATTTTTCCAGTTCTGACACTCCAAGTTATTAGTAAGTTAGAGAATGGAAGTGAAACCTTCCTTTGTGCAGAATATTGTTGTAGCCTTACCTGAGTCTTTTTACTTCTCAAATCATGTGCAGCGTTGGTTGGCATGATAATTTTAGGTGTGTTAATCAAAGTCTTCAAACCGTACAGATGCTGCCTTGTAATGTTCATTAAGGATAGCTACCAACGTATTTACCTAAATACCAGTTATCTATTTCAGCTCACTTAATTTCCATACTGCTGACCTGTAGTGTTCTGAAAACTTGATATTTAACTTCAAAGCTAAATCCAGCATGTCTGTATTACTTGGATGAGCTGTAACATCAATTGTTATTTCAAACTGTTCTATAATGGGTGTTGCATAGGCGATATACCCATTTTCGTTTCTAAAGTAAGCCTAAAGAAATCACATGTGATCAGTTATATTACTAGGTTTATTTATTTTTTTTATCTAAATATAGGCTTATAGGAAAGAATAAATACTGAGAAAAGCAAAACATCTTTTAAAAAATCTAATGGGCTACTGAGCATATATTAACAGGACTGGTTGACACAGGTATAGAATGTTCTTGATAAGAAAGGATCATTTTAAATTTTACACCCCAAAATTAAATTTTGGATGATTCAAAAAGCTAAAAAATTTGTTAGAGATTGACTTGAAACATCTTTAGCATAGAGGTCTGTATCTGAGCTAGCATCTGCACGCCAGAATTTCTGCTGCTTAGGGTATGTGGTGCTTGCTCAGTGCTGCTTGAAGCATTGGGAAGCCTGGGGATACCCTCTGCCAAATGAGAGGTGAGGGTATATCTGAGACAACTATCAGTAGGTTTGGTACCAGACTGCGCCAGTGGCAGTAAGCTTGACTCTCTGAGGACACCTCCAGCTGTCCATCTCAGCGCAGGTTCTTCCTTCTTTTTTTAAAGGGCAGGAAGCAAGAAGGTAATTTGGCGTTGACCTTCTCATCGTTAGAGTGACAAAATGAAGTTGTTCTTACCCAGTCCAGATTTGGCATTTAGATAACATAGAAAATGATGTTTTACTTAAACTCCAACCTGTAAAGCTTTTGAATATGCAGCATTTTTGAACATTTCGATCAATACCATACATGAAATGTGAGGTATCACTTTTAAGGTACTTCTAGCTGACATGTGTTACTACCACCATACTGCCTAATGTAAATGATAATAGAATGAATTCCCTCGAATGTACAGTCTAGTAGGCAGTCAAATGCAGATCTCAGCTCTGTTGGAATCATTGAACTCTCAGCCATATCACTGCTAAGCTTGCTTCGGCACTAATAATTTGTGGCATATGAAGGACAGGAATAACCTTTCTCAGTAACTCCAGTCCACGCTTGGCTTTTATTGGAACTTAAGCATGCAAATAAAGATATGATATGCTTTGCTGAACTGGGATCACTTATGGTCTTTGTACAGTGAAGAATGATCACAGGAGAGGAGGTGAAACTGTTTTAGCTCGCTCTTTGTGCTCCTTCAGCTGACTGAAAAGAGTTAAGAGAGCTTTGCAGTTTTGTAGTTTCCTGCCTGCCACTCATGTGGGTAGATGAGGAAAAATTCTGAGACTAAATTTCTCCCTGACTGCTGCAATCAGGAGGGCACAGAAAAGTAAGAGCGCTCTGAGAGTTGTCATAATCCTGCAGTGCTCTATGCTTTCTTTTGTCTCTCCTCATTTAATACATTCCTGTCATCTACATCCTAGGAAAAATACATAGGGAGCTGAGAAGGCTGGAAGTATTATTTAGGTTAACTCATAAAAACAATGGAGGTCTTAACCTCACTGGACTAGAATTAATTGTTTCTTATCATGTATAATCATGTAGTTCAGAAACAGTTTTTCCTTCCAAGCATGTTTAAGGTCAACTTGGAGAGGAAGGAAGAAAGGTTAAAAGAGAGAAAGTAAAAGTTTGTTCAGCATAAGCCTCTTGCTATTTATTTACATACCATATGCTTCCACATGCACATTCACACCGGATGATTTTATTTGGATAGACAACTGAAACATCAAAAAAGTAACAACAGTTTTTGCACAGTGTGAGGCTTCTATTATAGCAGCTTGCCATTCATTGCTAGGTTCACTTCTCAGCTGAGCAGTTTTGAATGCAATACAAAGAGAGAAAGCTGGCACTTAGTTTCATTGTCACAATATTGAAAACCACCACAATTCATAACCATGCTCATTTCCCTTCCTTTTAAGCAGTTCCACAGCTTCCAATGATACACTTTAGCTTAGTGGCCTGAAAAAAATACACTTGTGCAAACACTTTGCTTGCTGGCTGTCAGTAAGAATTTCTAAACCCAGTTGCCAACTGCAACTCGATTACTTAGATACAATGTCCAAAAGTCCTCAGTTTCTACCAAGTCGTGTGAAAACTGACAACAGTTTAGAGGAAGGAGGCCCAAATTTGTGAAAGCAAAGCCAAGCGAGCTAAGCATTTAGCTGTTTGGTACCCTAACAGTCCCCCAGTTAAAGGGCACATATGTGTTACCCAAACCATCAGCATAGCCCTAACACCAGTCACACAATACAACCATACACTGGCTACAGTATGTGCTGTTTGCTCATCTGAAGTGGTAGGGAGCACAGGAGGGAGGAGAAGGAGTTAACCCAGGGATGTATTATGGATATAGAGTGGAACCAAGGGTTATGTGATGGGCCTTGCATACTTCAGAAGGCCTGTGGATTTAAGGAAGACTTAAGAGTGATGAAGCTATAGGTGTTATGGAAGAACTAAAAAAATAATCCATTAGTGTATCTTTCCTCTTGTAATTCAACTTCTGTATCTCTTGGAACTGTGGCCATGAGATGTTTTTATATCTGTGCTTAAGAGTGGCGGGACTTCATGATACAGGAATAGACATTTGTGTCCAAAACCTTTGCATTGTGCCCAAAAGCATTCAGATTGAATGCATTCATTCAGTTGAACATAACAATATGTTTATTAACAAGGAAGTATTTAAAAATCTTTGTGAGGGGAAGAAAAGAACTATAGGTTAGGGTTTTTTGTGTGAATGACAAACTAGAAGGATGGAATGAAGTGGAAGGGAAGAAATGAAGAAATGTACAGAATGCAGTAGCATAAACCATTAACAGAATATTCTGAGGTCTAAATGGATACACAGTTCATTTCCTTTTCCTGAAGTGGGGCTTTGGTCTACAAAAGATGTCTGAGCAGAGCTTCAGATACCCATTAAACCTACACAAAGAAATACTACTTTGTAAATGTATGGCACTCCCAAGTTTTAATGCTGCTTGTCAACTGAAAATTAAGAATGTGAACAAATATATTTGCTAAGTCAGCGTCTCTTGTACTTCCTAAACTCACATTTAACCAAACATCCTGATTTTCTTTTGCTTATACATTAATGTTTTTCCTTGCACCATGTAGGAGGTCTGACTAGTAGAAAAGGGAACTATTTGTACCGTGATCCAGGTGCCTGAAGTATGATTTCATAAATGAGAAGTGTTTGTTCTGAGTGGCTAAAGTGAATAAAATTTGGACCTGCTGTACTAGAAATTGAGCTTGTAATCCTAGCATTGCTAGCAGTGAACTGTGCAACCAAAACTTTCTGGCTTATGAAGTAAGAGAAATGAGATCTCTTCAACATGAAGGGCTCCAAGTGGACAGAGTGATCAATACCAGTCAGTGGCAGTGCTGAGAGAACTCCTTTCCTCCCACTGGAGGACTCCCATCTTCCAGGCCGCAAGGATGACAGTAATAGCTGCTGTGATTGTTTCCAGAGATGTTGTTCTGTGTCTCTGATGAAAAAAAATGTTTCGTAGAGGCTTGGAGCATTTTCAGGTTCAACGAAATATTGACAAATATATTTTAGACTCATCATACTGCAACAAAGCAAAAAAAAAAAAAAAGGGATTCTGAGTTCCACTGAATCTTGCATTCAGAATACTGGCCACTGTATCACCTTAGGCTGCACTGAATTCCATCCAGTTAAAATATACGATGATAATTACGGATGCATCAACTAGCTGACTATGTAGGTTGAACTCCATCAACATCATTAAGGAGCATACTTGCATTATGTGACTAAAGATAGAATGTTTCATAAATAATTCTTATTTCAGACACATTAAAAAACACACTTTCCAGCCTGATATAGACCTTTACAGTCATTTGAGTCAAACTACCTATTCTGTAACAGCACTTGGTTTCATTTTGCAGGATGTTAGAGTGCTTTTGAGACTGTTACATCCGTATTTTCAGTGACAATTAAATGGCAATAGTAAAGATAAATACATACTGAGTTCTTTGTAGTCAAAACGTTTTGTTTCTTATTCTGTATAAGTTTTTGTATTAAAAAATATTTTACTGTGAAAAATTTGTTGCAGATAGGTGCCAGCAAAAATCCTTTTAATCTTTGCATTTAGCTAAGAGCGCAGAAAGAAGACTGTATTTAGAATCTCTTTTAGAGAAGGTTTGAGTATGCGCCTAATAAAATTCTTTCTAGACTGCTATCCTACATGCTTAATTTCAGATTGCAAAGAATTTTGTCCCAAAGTTATAAACCCTCTGAAATAGGGACATAAAAGAGTATCTAACAGACCATTAACTGTAGGGGTAGTATCAAGCATAGCTTTAATGTCATACAGATCTTGCCTTTTAGAATGTTTCAGTGCTTAGTGATCTGAATTTTAAGTTGGAAATCAAATATTTCCAACACATACATGATCAGACTTAAGCAAAAGGAAAATCTTGTTGTTTTTTTCCCTTGTTGAAAAACAACCCCCAAAAGCATGAAATATACCTTGAAAATTAGCATTATATATTTGTTCAATGTAAAAGCTGAAAATTGAAATAAGGGAATTATCAGAAAGCTACTGTAAAGTATTTCTAGGTCTAAGCAATTTAAGATTTTGTATATTTGAGAAACCTCAGAAGAAAATAAAGCTATCTTAATTTTGTCTTTAGCATTAGAGAATGCTAAATTCATTTAGAACTCAGTATCTTTTCCTCTCTGAAGACCATTTGTCTGCAAGAAGCACTCAGAATTAAAAACTAAGAGCAGACAATACTAACTGCAGCTTTCAAATGAACCTTAGATCACCTGTCATCTCTGTCAAACTCCATTTTCCACTGTACTAAATGAAGGAAAAAAATTGGTCACCGTAAAAATGCCTTTAATATGGCAGTTTCAAGTATCATTAAGCTCTGTTCCATCTGCTTAAAGAGAATGTGTCCATTTAATTGCTAAGAACGTTGTTATAGACCAAGCAGCCAAGCATGTAGATTTATCATATGGAGTCTAAAAAATATTTAACTCTATTGATGTTCTAATGCTGTTTGTTGAATTATGAATTCACTCAACAAGTTTGTGACTTCCTCATTTAGTGTGTAACCTGTACAGAGAAGGTAAATAAGCAGTTAAAAATAATTTCTTTTAACTGTCTTGTGTCAAGTTCATCATTTGTTGACTCTAATTAACATTTCTTTAGAAACTTCTGAACCATAAGACCCAAAACACTTTACAGCAGTAGGTAGGTGTCATACTGTTTTATGGATGAAGGCAGAAGTGCGACAGTAATAAATGATAGATGAAATGACATATAAGGTGAGCAAGTTTGAGTAAAGATCTGAGTGCTGTCTACTGAACCTTGTTGCATCCCTGCATGGTCTCTGTACTATACATTTTTCCTCCTCCAATCAAAGAATCATAGAAGAGTTAGGGTTGGAAAGGACCTTAAGATCATCTAGATCCAGCCCCCCTGCTATGGGCAGGGATACCTCCCGCTAAACCATGCCACCCAAGGCTCTGTCCAACCTGGCCTTGAACACTGCCAGCCATGGAGCATTCACAACTTCCCTGAGCAACCCATTCCAGTGCCTGGGAAAATGGATGAGCCGGGGAACTACAGAGCAGTCAGCCTCACCTCTGTGCCTGGCAAAATCTTGGAGCGGATTGTCCTGGAAGGCATACTGAGGCACATGAAAAACAACAATGTGCTTGGTGACAGCCAGCATGACTTCACCTTCTCCAGTGTTTTACCATTCTGCTCTTTGCTGATCTTCCACTTTAAGCTACCTCGAATTGTTCAAGTTGATGGATCCTAAACATTTTTGAAAGCCCTGCTTTAGGAATTTTAAGTTTAGCATTGCCAATTTAAAGAAAAGGAAAGGTCTTAGAAAAGATTCAGTATTGAGTTTGGCAGGTTGCTCTACTGTACGTTTTATTTATTTGTCTCTCTGCTGCTCTATTATTACCTCCCTCTTCACTTAATTTGTCAAGGAGTAAGGCAGGCCTAGTGGAAAGCGGAAAAGGAGAGAAAAAAAATGGTGAAATTAAATAGGTGTTCAGGAAACGAGGTGAAAATATCATAATAAATGTGCCTTGGCACATTCTTTTTGCCAAAGACATCAAATGAACTATCCAATTTTTTATTTTCCTGAAGACAGATCAGTATTTTAAATAGACAGAAGTAAAAGCTCCACATAGACGAAGCTGTATGAAATGTACTGTCAACATATTCTGGTGTTCTGGCTGAAAATGTTCAGAAGTTAATAAAATCCAACTGATTTTCTTCAAAGGTGAGATGTTTTACCGTTCCTGACAAGGTCAATAAGTCAGATTTGCTTTTGAAGTGTTTAACTTCAATTTTTCACAGTAAAAAGCGAGCCAAAAAGTAGAATTAGAACATTCAGGAAATGTGTCTCCTTTTATATACATAATAATCAAAGGAGCAATTGAAGCAATTATATTCTTTTCTTTTTCGTAAAACATTTTGCAAAATATAAGGAAAAGTGTCCCAGAATGTGCTTTTTGGAGAAAGTTCTGAGTTAAATAAACTTGAATGAGGCATCGAATGGAATGTTTTCACAAAATCTTTAGTATAATGCTGAACCCATGACATTCAGTTACAAATTGCAAGAAAACATTTTGGGTGAGGTGGAACAGAAACGTCTGTAGTCACATACATGCTCCCCAAGACAAGCTTTTTTATCAAGAGGTAAAAGTAATAAATCTGATGTTATGATAGAACTAAGTGCTCATATGAAGCAACCAAGCTGTTTCTAGTTCTGCGAAAATGAGTTAAAGCAGTGACAGACATAACTTTCCTGAATAAAATTGTGGGTTTATAATCTGTTTTAGAAATAAACAGTGCTATTTATGAAAGAATTGCTCTGTGCTTCCCCATGCAATGAAAGAAGTCATTATTAAGGTAGTGTGAGAATGTTAAGTTCAGCACATACATATAGCACATACCTGTTTGGCTGTAAGAAAATATGTAATGTCTAACATTTTCATGTTATTTCTGCCAAAGAGTAACGTATTTCTTTAGGAAATAAGGCTGAACTGTCCTGTTAAACTGCAGAAGAGTTGGTAGCTGTACATCTCAAAGCATAAATATTCGAACAGAGTGCTTGAATTTGCAACACTGTACGCTTTAAATTAAATGCACACATAAAAATAACTAAAAAGGAATTGCAAGCACTAGTAGAAAGATGCAGTCCTCCTTTGTGTAGCTGTCATCTATATAAGAGGCAGCACTTGAATGAAATTTCCTAATTTTAAAATTAATATTTAATGAAATTAAAGAATCTGTATAGTTAATGAGAAAACTCAGTTCATAGAAAGTGTACTCTTGGAATACTTCTGTGACATTCCAGTCTTGATTCCTCACATACAATTATTATGCAAATGTTACTGCTTTGACGAGTGACTTTTGCCATGAGTTGTTTTATATTTGAGCAAGGTTATTGAATGCTGTAGATTTTTAGGGTTGGGGCTGTTCTTTTAGCAGTGGTTTCTCTAACAATGTTGTACATAAGACGTGAAGACTAATTGCTGACAGTAAAAGTCTCTGCAGTTGCAACTGGTGCTTTTCTGCATTTTAAAATGTCAGTAAATGAGACATCTAAAAATTTTAAGAATTCATTAGTTAGTGTTTCCTCAAATAGGGTTGCTATGGATGGCAGCTCATCTTTTCCAGTAAATGTGAGGACTGTGATTGTGTCCAGCTTTTCTTTTCCAGCTGTCACTAGCAGAGTGTCATAATATTTAGAGATATGCTCTATACCCGTCAGAGTTTGTTACAGTTCAGTGATGCATGATGAAGTGTGAGGGACATAGTCTTCCTACACTACTACTGGTATAAAGGCAGTGGTGATACTTCACAGTGACTCCTTGTTCAAGGTCAGTACAAAGAAACTCATCTGTAGCAGTCTACAACTCACTTATTAATTGCCAATTTCTAGAATGCAAGGCAAATTTCTTTAATATGTCTGTAATTTTATGGAAATATTTCTGGGTATTTATAAGAAATACAACAAACTTTTGTAACAAATGCAATTTTTCCATACAATTTCTCTTTCAAAATGAACTGATTTAATCATTTGCAATTATTTCCTTGTTCGAATCCTTTGAAATTAAACGCGATAGCATTAAGCTTTTGCTATTTTACCTCAGGATTAGTCCTGCTGGTGTTTGAAGATATAACTGAAGGGATACCTCTGACTAATACTTATTCTGGTAATTTTTATAGCACCTTAAAAAAAAAATAAAACTTGCTAGCTAAGGGATTATTATAAGCATATAAGAAGAATATACACCTAACTCATGTCCCTGCCCATAGCAGGGGGTTGTAACTAGATGATCTTAAGGTCCTTTCCAACCCTAACTATTCTATGATTCTATGATTCTTCTCTTTTGCTAAAATATGCGTGTTTAGGGCTTTAAAACCTACAGTGCTCTTGGCTTATTTTGTGCATACCATTTAAACACATGCTACTGTGGGTTATTCCATTAGAATATTTGCACGTCCTACTTTTCCAGTTGCTGATTGTCTAATAAAAATACTAATTTACAAATGTTCTGTTACTGCACTATTGTCTTGAAACTCTTTTTTTATCTTACACTATTCCCTTGAAATCATAGGGACATAAAGGAGGTACGACTAATAGCGTTATTAATGGCATATTGAGGGGTTTAGATCCTTGGAGAGGCTTCTTTTTAGGTATTTCAAAATCTAAATAAATACATGAAAATACTTCAGTTTTCTATTAAAGACCTACCACTATGCATACTTGAGCAATATTTTGGTTTGGAAAAAAAAAACCCTGCCATTTAAATCACACAGTAGAAAAAATCCCTTGCACGGAACAGTTTCAGATAGAAAGTACTTTTGAAAATCTGAGGGAAACTGGTTACGAAAAGCATCTTTGAATCACAATGAGGATGAAAAAGCTTTGTGTATCTTCTGAAGATCTTCAACAAGATCTGATGAAATCTTCTCAGTGTGTTGTGATTCCTAGTACAGCAGAAGTAGCAGCATTCACCAAGCTCCTCCAAGGGCAGCATCTCTGCCAACCTGCATATGTATCAGCACAGCAGACACCATGATGCCACTGGATCTGTGGTGGATGAGATCCTCTGAGTAGACTGTCTATTATTGTACATCTTACTTCCAAGTGTTAAACTTCATAGCATTTCATGGGGCAGTGAGGAGTTATGACTATCCTGATGTCTTTATTCAGTATGCCTTTTGTATTGCAAAATTGGAGAGGAATTTTGTTTTTTCTTGCTGTGTTTTGGGGTGGGTTGTTTTTCTTTCTTTGTTTTTTAAATGTACTGAGTATAAAAGAGGAGAAGAAGGGTCAGACTGAAACATGATGTCTAGTGCATATGCTAGTTTTAAAAGAGTCTACGTGAGACTTGTAAAATCAGCAACTTGCCTGGTCAGTTTTTTTTTCTGGGCCCTCACATGGGACAAGAACAAGGAAATGAGCCCTTCTTGCTACTGGTTTGGGCTCTTGTGTCACTTCATCAGGGCAATGATATATCTAAGAGCAGGACTTTAGCTTCCAACAAAGGCTCCCTTCACAGATTTAAGGAAAAAATAGTATATGTTTCATGCTTATGTCACAGAAGGAAGCATGGATACCTGCTGAGACCTGAAAAGTCTGACTGATTTTGGTGTATTTTTGTTTTTGGTTCTAATGGTTCTAAACATCAATTGATGTTGACATCAGAAGTTTCAGAATAACTTTTAAGTATGCTACAGAGATTACGAAGATTACTTCAAATTATAAATTTTGCTGAAGGAAGTGCTTTTAAGCCCTGAACACTTTACCCTTATCAACATTTTTTGTGCTTATTGGTGACCAACCCAGTGTCCATTATGTGTTTTGCTATTTGATGTTCAAAAAACTCTGAAGCTATATGGGTATGAACTGAAGGTTAGGCCTGAAACCTAAAGTCCTACAGTAAAGCTGACAATTATTTAGAGAATGTATCATTAGCATATATGAGTTTAGAAATTACTTTGATTGCAATCTATTAATCTATTTACCACGTTTGCTCCTTTCCTTAAGTACCTATCTGAAATATCTCGGGCTGGATAATTGTAAAGGGATTAACAGAAGAGAGGCAAGGATTTGTTTGAGTTTTGAAAAATGCTTATACAGGCAGAGACTGAAGATCTCAATGTAGTTAGCAGAATGAAGGTTACGAGGTGGTCTGATTACAGTTAATCTCTTCTTTAGGGAGCTCATTTCAAGCTTTAAGGTGAGTTCTTTAATGTAGCAGGAAATGGCATAGCATGACCCTATAAAGAGAAACAGAACTTTTCAAAGGTTTCTGGGATCTCTATCACTAAATAAATGTTGTATTTTTTAAGCATAAACTACTGGGGTCAATTCTTTAAAGTATGTTACGGATCAAGTCAGACCAGATCATTGTAATAGCTCCTTGGTGGGCTATTGGTTTGGTCCTTATGTAGGCATTAGAATGTTACCTTCTCTGAAAGTATCCATCATTCTTATTTTATGCACATACTGATCTATTCTTGCATTTTCTTAGTTTATGATAGTTGATGTGTCTCATCATGAGGTAGGACAGTGGCTGGCAGGTCTATATTAAAGTTGTCATTGCTTACTTGAAAGTAATTGCGAGTGCCAAATAACTGCAATTAGTTCGCATGTCTTTTATTATGCTTATAGTCAATAGTTAAGTATTTTTCTGTTATTCTGCATTATTGTAGCACATTATAAACTATTCTGCTTTAAACATGACAATCTTCTGCAGTCATATAGCTAAAGAAAATACTGGTATGTGCTAACTTTAACATCATCAGTTTGAGTTGATCTTTCATGAGCGAACTATGTAGTGGCTACCAGGTTATGTATGCAACAATTTCATTTTCACTGACAATTTGCAATGACAATTACTGAGACCTGTGTTCCATAAAATGTACTTCAATTTTTTTCTCCATTCTCCAGTGTCAACTTAGACCTCTTGAGCTTTTGGAGATTTACACTGAAATTATTGTCACCAAATTGTTTTTTTAAACAAAGATTGCAAATCTTTTAAAGCATTTATTAGAACGTGTCATATGTTGCAATTAACTTGCTGTTACTTGCAGCTGCCCTTTCCAGTGAAAAGATTAGAAGATGGGAATTTATAATCAGAAAACCTCAACGCAGCTGTCAAAAGAGACTTGGGATCAGTACAAGTAGTCTCAAGGGACAACTTGAAAGGCAGATTTGAACTGTGAACTTCTATGTCAAAATTCTGATTGCCAAGGACCCTTCTAGGTCACACAACAAGGATAATGAGTGCTACAGACTTAAATGCTCTTGGACAAAAGTTTATTATAACTGCACAGAGAAATAGCCCAAATATGTCACAGTAGATTCATGGTTATTACCGAAACAATGCATTAATGTTGGCACTCACTTGAAATATGGTATGTATATAATAGTTTCATTTAGTATCATTTAAAGGTTTCTACTGCAAAGAGGCATGACCTGTCACTGATGTATGCTGCTATAACAAAATATGAGTTATCCCTTTCCTTTGAGAAATTTCAGATCACTCATCTACTGTAAAAAAAGAAGAATTTAGGATAAGTTATAAAACAATTTACCACTTTACTTGGTGGTTCTTATTCTTGGACCTCAGGTGATTCTCCCCAAAATATGGAACTTCAGAAGATTAAGTACAGTTTTTATTTTAATTTAAACAATCAACTATTTACTCATAATGAAAAGAGACAGCAGCTTTAAAGCTTCCTGGTTTTTTGTTTGGTTTGCTTGCTTACTTGGTTGGGTTTTTTCTATGATGGCCAAAGATTCTAGGATTTGTATGTAGATTTGAGATTCTTAATTCAGAAAAATCATAGAATCACAGGATAGTTAGGATTGGAAAGGATCTTAAGATCACCTAGTTCCAGCCCTCCTGCTGTGGGCAGGGACACCTCCCACTAAACCATGCCACCTAAGGCTCTGTCCAACCTGGCCTTGAACACCGCCAAAGGTGGAGCATTCACAGCTTCCCTGGGCAACCCATTCCAGTGCCTCACCACCCTTACAGTAAAGAATTTCTTCCTCA
>JASSUY010047302.1:0-13207 GCA_032466535.1 Forpus xanthops
GGGGAAGCCAGGAGGAAGCCGGGAGGAAGCAGAGACAGGGCACCTGACCCAAACTGACCAAAGAGGTATTCCATACCTCAGTACATCATGCCCAGGATGTTGAAACGGAGAGCAGAGACCTGAGGGGGGGGGGGGTAGTGTGCATGGCGCGTTCGGGACTTGGTATGAGGTGATGGGGGGCACTGCGTGGCTAGGTATCAAGTGAAGATGGGTTGTATTCTTTTTTCGTTGTATTTCTCTTGTATTATTACTGGTGGTAGCAGTAGTGATTTATGTTATACTTTAGTTACTAAACTTATTATCTCAACCTGTGGAAGCCACATTCTTTTGATTCTCCTTCCCATCCCTCCAGGAGTGGGGGGAAGAGGAGGAAGTGAATGAGACAGAAAACTGCGTGGATTAGAGGCTTAAACCATGACAGTCGAAAACCAAAACCACAGCGCTGCATCAACTACTACTTAAAGGAGAAAGATGACTGCTGCTGCTGAACCCATGACAAATGCCTATTGGTATATGAATATTTTTAGTTCAAAATAAAACTTTTGGCTTAAGATTTATTATTTTTTTTTAATTTTTGGCTGACTTACATAAGTCAAAACAGGGTAAACATGGATTTCTTTAATTCATATTCAAGTTGAAGTATTTATAATCCAATTGGTTGGGTTTCCTTTTGATAAATTACCTGACAAGAAAGAGAATGCCACAGAAAAAACTAAATATATATGTATATATACCAAGCCATATACTTGGTTGCATTGTGATGATTGCTATCACAGTGGTAACTGCAGAATCTATCAATCAGCCCCAGAAAAAGGAGGATAAAAAGTAAAAATAAGATGAGTGCAACTGCTTTGCATCATCAAGCAGCAGACTGGAAGTTCAATTAGGGATTACTTGCTGTTGTTCAGGTAAATGTTCTCCCGAGCACATCTATTTTACATTGCTCTTGAAAAGTGTTTCCAGATGAGTGGATGGCACACTACTCAACATTCTCATTCTCATTCATTTGCAGTTTTGCTGGATTGTAGGTAGGCATGAAGTTTCCCTTCATTTCTTTCCTGCATCTTTGGCAGACAACCATCAATTCAGTCTCTTCTGTGCCATATAGCTGGAAATGTCTTCTTCATAAAGCCAGATGTTTCCTTCAGTAATTCCTTTTCCACTGGTCATGAGCAGTTTGGGCTTCTTGGTTTTTCATGATTTCTTCTCCCTTCTCTTTTAACCTACTGCTTATTATTTTTTTTCCAGTACTACTTTTTTTTTTTTACTCTGTCACAACAAAGTTCAATGGTGCCTATCAAGTCAACAGTGTAAAACTTATTTCTACAAAGCCAGTAACAAAAATGCAATGGCCTCATGCAGCATTCAGTGTCAGCAGCAAAACATAAAAAAGAAAGCTCTGTAATTAAAAGTGGATGCTGTCAGGGAGAGAGAACTTCATTTCTGAACTCTGGAAGAAAAGCCATATTTGCCCAGAAGTTGCTCCTGTTCCTGAAAATCTAGACTTCACCCTAATAGAATATGATCTTTAGGAGATATGGAAACCTTTTGGTATGGCTATATAGGCAAAAAACACAAACATTGGCATTCCTATCCCTTTTCTCCACAAATCTGAAAACAAACCGTTTTATGAATTTTCTCAGAAACTTGCTTGTTGGTCCACTAATGATTTGGAAGCTGTAATTGATACAGAAAACTGAAATGCAGCAGAATGGCAAAAATCAGACAATTTAGCAATAAAGTCAAGAGCGCTCATAATCAGCAACCAAGAATTCACTGATTTTGACGATTCAATTAAAACATTTAACAATTCAGCATGGGTTATTTTTCACTGAAATTTTCCATGACACTGACTATAAACCACAGATCTGCATACAGATCTGGGTGACTGGATTAAAAAGCCAATGAAAGATGTACTGTTTTGACTTGTAAAAATCAGAGGAACAAACAGACAGCAACCACAAGCTTTCAATTTTCCCAAATGCAGGAAAAATACGAATAAGCACATATACTTACCTATAAAAGTATACCTACGCTTACATTGAGGCCATGATAGTACAATATTACCAATGCACTAGGATTTACATGCCCTCCCAATATCTATGCTTATAATGGGGCTAATCTTTCCTTGTCACCACCTCTTTATTTTCTTTTATTATAAAAGATAAATTTTCAAAGATAAAAACCTATTATTTCAACACCTTAATTGGGATAGATTAATCCTACCCTAAAACTGCTAGAACATGTGGGGCAGTAAGGCTTTCAGTTGTTACTGATGACATTTTGTTTGTTTGTCGGGGGTATGCCCATTCATTGTAGTGATCTCTTTTTTCGTCCCCTGTAGTTGCCACCAAAACCTGGATTCATCCCACTGATTTTTATATTCTACTTTCCTTCCCCTGCCCCATCCATCTTTGTCCATTTTCATTTCTCTGTTGTTAAAAGTGGTGGGAGCCCAAACAGACAGACATTTATATGTGATCAGATCTTTCACAAAACAGAAAGGAAAACACATGACATTAATGTGATATTTGGAGAGCAGCACTGTTTATTTTGTCTCTTACTATCAATTCCTTTATCCTTGGTCTGATTAGGTTAAGCTCTTCAGATCTATTGCTAAGCACACCCTAACTCACTCCCTTCCTGTTCTGACCCTGCACAGAATAATGAGTATGCCCTTGAAGGAGCAGAGACTAACAGTAGAATTAGTCACATTTTACTTTTGAAAGAAACAGGGAGCAATGAAGGAGAGCAAGTGAGGAAGCTTTTTTACGTTTTAATTGAAGTTAACATACCTTTCCTGAAAAAGGCACTGACTCATTTCCCAAATCTGAGATTTCTGCTAACTCCCAAGCCAAATGAGACATATTTAGTGTGCCCCCATTTTTGTCAGCTGCTGATCTCTCTTTTGATAACCATATCACTTTGACAGCTTGCACTCAAAGTCATTCAATGAATTACAGTAGAAGACTAATCTGAATGAATTTAGCTATGGTGTTAAAGACACATTACTTTTAATCATCCAAGGACACACTAAGACGTCTGTTTTTTTAAACAAAGTAGTGGCTCATTAAGGTAATGAATTTGTGTTTAAAATGACTGGTATAGGCACTTACCATATATTTAATCCAACCTACAAATAAAAAGTCAATCGCAGATTTAAACATTGAACCACAGACTGAATCAAAAATTAGTATCATCACCTATGTATACTCTGTAATCTCTACCATATAGCAACTTATCTATACTCCTTATAAATGGGAGCAAATCAGCTAAAACTGTGAAGGCAACGCAATAAAGCATGTTAAAAAATTCAAGCACAGGTTGTTATGAGGGTTTAAGTCACTGCTGTAATCTGATCTTCTACAGGAAGCCTGATGCCACCTGTTGCACAGAAGATTAAGCTACACCAGTCTAAGGCTACTTGACTTCTGTATGAGAGCATCCACAGAGATACAGATAATTTTCTGGTTTTGAACACATTGACTGTACTCCACTTAAGTGTCTGAGTTCAGTTTCCTCTAGTAGTGAGTGTGGGTAAGTCCCAGCAAAGGCAAAGACTGTAATCTCAGCAAGGGAACCTGTCTTTTCATTCATTACTTCATTGATGAATTCCTGTTGCAGTGGTTCAAAAGGCACTTCAGCTATACAAGATAAAAAAAAGCACCAACAAACACATTACAAACATCTCCGCAGCTGTTAGATTCACCGAATTTAGGAAGGCTCCATTAAGTTTCAAAAATGTAGCGTGAGAGCAGCAGCTACCATATTAGTGCAGTAACACAACAAGGGAAGAGCAGGGAGGCCAACTTGGAGAAGGGAAGTTTTATATGGGGCAGATTGGACAAGCACTAAACTAGGAAATTACATTCAAAGCAAATAATAATTTCAGAAAATTAAAGCCAAATTTGGACACAATGACATGAACTTTTAAAGGTGATAGAGAACTTCAGGTTTATTTTATTTAGTTATATTTAAATTACAAACATAAATATTACTGCTTGGCTGTTAAAGTCCCCAGTTCCCACAACATTCAAAAAGTCACAACAAACAAACAGAACAAAACAAAAAACAAACTGCATCTCAACCAACTCAGAAAAGGTCCCTCTGAGGAAGACAATTAGACAGTTTTGTGATGTCTGACAATGCTATGAAAAGTGTTATTAATTTAACAACACACTACAAATTTATCTAAGAAAAAAGAAAACTTTGACAGGACAAAAAAGTGCTCATTCTCATGATCTCTCTAGGGATCTTACCTGAATTAATGCAATTCTCTATGCCTATTGGCACTTTCCTTGAAACAATTATTTCATTACTGGCAAAGACAGCCACTACATGGTCTGTATAAAACACACTTGCCCTCCCTTATAAATGCTTGTTATTCCACAAAGAAAATAAGAATAAGACATTTGGCCAAAATAGGCCAATATAGCAGTCTCTTCACTATTAAGAGAAATAATAATATTAATAGCAAGGCTACTGCTCAGTACCTGGTCAGAAGCACCCTTAAAATGCAAGTAGCTGTTTCAAGTAAGACAGGCAGCTATTTATACTGGAGGACAACAGAATGATGAAGAAATTTAAAAAATAAGAAATACATTAAGCCTCCCAAAGTCCACAATCCTGCACAGCGGTTCCAAAACCTATGGCTGTGTTTGCACTGCAAGCTAGCCAGATGCAAACCCGAACTAGAATGCACAAGCAGTGGTTTGCCACTCAGCACGAGTCCCAGCTTTGGCTCTTAGAAAGGAGTGTACTCTCTTTTCTGTGCTTTTAAACTGCTTTACGAGTAGTTTATTAGAAGTCTTCATTCTTATTCCTATGGAAGACCTATCATATTTATAAGGTTATAATTTAAACAGTTTTGCCTCTCAAAGGAAATTTTATGTCCAACATTAATTCCACTGAATCCATTTCACTAAGAAAATGAGTGATACAGCTGCCAACTTCCATCAGCAAAAGGATTACTTTTTTCACTCTCCTTCTTTAACATAATTTGTGGTAGTCAGTTATAGAGCAATAGGTCTTCAAATACTTCATAAGCATTTTCTTATATTTTTCATAGCTTATCTTATATGAAGTATTCATAAGACATGAAATCATTTCCCAGCAACATAGGACATCAGCAGTCACACCAAACTAACCCTTGTAAAAAACTTTTAGTAAAGAGATGTAAAGATACAATTTTCTCATAATGTCAATCATATCATAATCAGTAAGTAATGAAAGGTCATTTTCAAAAAAATGTGTTATGAATAACATGATTCAGATGAATGGTATTTGAATCCTTTGAAAACTGTATCCTTTGAGATCTGAGGATATGTTGCATTTTATTTCCTCAGAAGACACTTTAAAGAAAATGAGACACTCGTTGAAGAAAACTTAGAAGCACCAGCCTCTTTACAATAACTTCTCAATCTATATAAAGCAAAAGAAAAAGGACATTTTTTATCAGCAACAGGTATATAAAATCTCTAGCTGTGTATATATATATAGCTATATATATAGATCTCTTAATAAATATTTTATATACCTATATCTAGTCTTACATACTACTAACAGAAAGATTTCAGTATCTAATTTAACTTATGTCCCAACCAACATTCTTCTACCCTAACTACAAAGCAGTAAAAGAATAAATTTGGAGCAGCAAATATTTCAACAGGAGTAACAGTGTTTTCCTTTTTTATGAGAAAGCTTAGAAATGTTGAAAATTACAAAAAAACTATTAGACAACTCCTGCAATTAATTAAATTTTGTTGTCATTTAGCAACAAAACTCACACGAGTAGGTACAAAGAGTTACAATACTGATCTGAGTATTGTCAGAAGATTTGTTTGCCTTTTTTTTTTATTGTTTTCTTATATAATGATCAGTAATGTTAAATCTGGCAGCAATTCTAGGTGTATTTGCTAGATTCATTTGCCTTGAAAGCTATTACATATGTTTCTTACATCTGCACTGAAAAGCTCTGCTTCTCAAGTCAGCCCTTTCACTGCACAATGGCAAATTTCACGTCCTCTGTCCTTCAGCATACTGTATTTGCTTTCACCCAACCATTAACTTTCAAGTAATAGGATTTTTTAGTACCAGCCCAGACATTAAACAATTCTATAGAATGAACATTTTTTTTTTTTTTGCTTAGATTTTTCTTTCCTCCGAAAAATCATCCTAGCAAGTTCACCCCTATGAGCAGTATTTGACAAATACTCACTGACCAGGTTATTTTAGATTTTTCACACATGGAGGGTGCAATGTCTAATACCAAATTTACATATTCGAAGCTGGCTGATGTTACACTATTCCTGATATAGTGGAGTGACACTAAATATATTGTGTAACATAATATAAATGTAAGTTACAGTTGGTAATATGTATGTAGGGATTGCAATGCATAGTTCAACCACAATCTTAATGGTTTACCACATTACTGGCCTCCAGAATATGCTCCGCATTAGGATGCTGGGTATCCCAAATCACTAGAAAAGAGTTCATGGAGCAAAGCCAGCTCAAGACCTCTGCTCTCTTTTTATATTCATGTTTTGCTGAGCCAAATCACCTGTCCACTCCCACCATGCTGATCCAGCTAACCCAGGGTGACATTGACACTCTTTCAAGAAACTCTCTTTCTGGGAAAAACACTATCACCATCAGTAGATTCACTAAACTGTTGATAAAATGTTAATCTAAAACAAAGGACACCCTCGGGACCTCTTTGTGCTGAGATAAACTCAGGTCATTGCAAGAGCTGTAATTAGTCACATCCTTCATTATTCCTCAAGCTTCGTATCACCCTGGCCCATCTCCTCTGAACCTTCTTCCATTTTAGGGGGGTATTGGCCAATCACAGTACATTATCATTTTCTTTTATATTTTGACAATATTTAGCTGCTCATGTAGAGGAAGTGAAATCCTTTGTCGATCATTCAAAAGCAGCATTCGCTACCCATATATTTCTGTTTTGTCAAATCACTAGGATAGCAACCACAAGGCAAGCCACAGTATTTTTTATTTCTGATGACTTGAATTATTTATAGTTTTAAGATCTAAGAGAAATACTGTCTTTATACACTGATAATATGTGCCTAATAAATCAGATGAAAGACAGACTGAAACTTACAGCAGGGCACATGTTAATTAGCAAAGTACATTAATGCATATCATTCAGTTTTGGAATGCAGAAAACTTTATCTGGCACCCACCACAGTTTAACTCAGAGAACCAAGTACTAGCCTTCTGTTAAGAATAGTGAGAAGCAACACAGGACTAGGAAACCTAACAGCAAAAAATATCCTTTGCTCTAAGAAATGCTTTGCCTAAGAGCTATTTCCAATAGTAAAGTCAACCCCTCTCTTGGTCTGTACCTTCCACTGCCTTGTGAAGTTGGGGTTACTATCCCAGAGCTAATATGTGATTAATGAATTTCAGGGTCCTTATAGCGAATCTGGAGAAAAAAATCTAGGGCCTAATGAAAACATATCAAGCTCTATAAAGGGAAGTACACGTACTGGTACAATATTTTCTTGAAATACTTATTAAGGTCTGTACTTCCAATGTAAACATGCTTACCACCAGTCTTCATAATAATAACTAGATGTATTTTGCACTGAAAGTAGATTTATAACAGACACCCACACTAAGTCATGGGGCAAATTCCTTAAAACCTTTGTGTTTACAGGTAGCAAGAGAAGAGGAATTAAACCTCATACCACACAACTGAAAAAAAAAAGCAAACCAAGATTTGTTTCCTTTTTTGGGTGAACAAGGAATTGAACTTGGACTTCTTATAAATAAGCTCTCCTGCATCAGTAGCATCAAATGATAGATCCTGATCTCAGCTGGCCTTAGCCAGTTCAGACTATATCTCATTTTGACAGGAACTATGTTCCCTCAGGAACACAAATGTGTTCAATTCAGTGGGGCAATTCACATCCAAGATCATGCAATTTGTTTTCAAATGATACCTAAAGCTTTGAAGATACTGCTGTGGCTATTTTGTTTTTTATTTCATTAAGTCCAGTTCACCACACTGCTATCTAAAATATCACTCAAAAACACTGGCTAGGAGCATCAAAAAATCATTTTCAATATTTAAAGTATGGCTTTCCTGAAGATATGAAATACCTGTTAACTCTTTACCAAGGCCCTTTAACCATGGTTTTGTAGCTGTTTATTAAACCAAGAGCAAATTCCTTTAAAAGTGCCTTAGAGTCTTTATGCTGCCAGAAGGACATAAAGGCAATCACAAGCAAAAGATCTAGTAGCATTTAAGTTGCTAAGCCTCAGCTAAGAGTTAGTTATCTGTATTAGCCACATTCCCATACCAATGCAAGTGCAAAGCATAGACTTTAATCAAAGCACCACCGCAGAGGGTTAAGGATACCTGTTCAGCTTTGTGTTTTAACTGGACAAGGAACAATCCAGGGTGTCTCCCATTACTACATTACAGTGGAGGGGCACTAACTTTTATCATAGGACAAGTGCTTGTGATCCTTTGGTAACACGCATTTATCCACTCAAAGGTCTGGTTATTCCCTTGACATAAAGCTAGGAAAAAATATTTTTCTGAAATCGCTTTATAATTAATTGTATATAAAAATAGACATAAATAATTTGCTAAAAGGAGATTCAGAGAATGATAATGTATTCATTAAAGCATCCAAAAGAGAAGTTAGTGCAAGCAAAGAGCATCCCTGCTCAGTAGCAGATCTGCAACGGGAGGGGGGAGAGGGGTGGTGGTGGGGGTGGAAAGGGGGGTTTCTGTACCATAGACATATTGAAACTTCCTAATACATTTCTGCATTTTTCCAGTTATCCTGGTCCAATACTTCTGTAATTCCAATCATTCTTAAGATAATTTTTCTGGTTTATTAGGTTGGACATGGCCTTGGGTGTCATGGTTTAGTGGGAGGTGTCGCTGCCCAGAGCAGGGGGGGTGGAACTAGATGATCTTAAGGTCTTTTCCAACCCTAACTGTACTGTGATTCTATGATTCGCATTTAATAACTGTTAAAGGGAGTAAAAGAAAGGAAAAGCAAACCTTTTTTCACACGGAAAGAAGGCATCAGCATGCTCCACTACACTTACGATTTAATGTCTTTAATGCATGTTGCAGAAAGCATATATAGAAATCTACAAAACTTTAATTCATATACTTGCATTCATGTGTGTGTATTTCATATTAGACAAGCATGCACTTTTCGCCTCAGCTATACATGTCCATTACAACTGAAAGCTGTTTATTTATCTTGTCTTCCAGACAACCATTTAAAAACCTACCCTCCACACACAGCTATAGAATTGTCACCTACTTTTTTCTTAATGGCATATTTCAGAGGAAGAGGGTTCACTTTGGGTCCTCACTATTGATGCCTGCATTACTTGTAATTTTATGCTTTTCAAAAGCACTCTTTGAGGTAGACCCTAAAAATGCTTGTTCTGATGCCCGCTTTTCACTAATTCTTGTCAGCATTCAGAGCATGCTGGTTTCTTCATCCACGAAGACCACAGAATATTAAGGTAATGAGTTTCTACTGAACGTTCCTACTCCAACTGCAAAGCATATTTCCCACAAATGCTCTCTACTGTCAATTCAAAATTTGCTGTGTCAGTAACAATTCCTGCCAGCAATTTTCAGCTACTAAGTATTCAGAGAGTAAACAACAATTGGTCTATACAAATTAACTACTTTTTTTAATTAGCATCAGGAAGAATTCTTATGGTTCTTCCTCAACAGGAGGAAATTAAAGTGTTATGAGTATGTGCCATTCCTTACATTACTATATATAAGTAAAATTCTTATACAGCATTTTGAAGGAGGATTTTGTGTGCTAGGAAAAGTCAGTGAAGAGGGAAATACATGTAGACTGGAAGGAAGACAAGGAAAGTGGCCAGCATAGTTTTTTCTTATGTGCCCTGATACAAACCAATGTGGAATTTTTGGAGATTACAGTATTTTAAACTGAAGTAATTCACATGCCCCCATTATGCATTCAAAATGGCAAAGTAGATATTTCTAATTAGAGATGCCAAAGTTCTGAGCAAAACATCTTTATTCTTTTTTAAAAGTATAAAATTAGCTTGGCATGCTCAAGAATTGATTGGTAAATTTATATATACTTCATTTTTACATTTACATCATAGTATACTTAATAGTGATTTTTTTCCTCCCAGAATGAAATACTTTGATCTAATTTGTTAAAGAGTCCATAAATATTATTATAAAAATACAAAATTAGTCATGATTGATCTATAAGTAATGAATTATTTAGGGACTTTGTATGCCAGCCATTTTTGACTTTCCCAAAAATTAGTCATAAATTATGATCCTGTCTCCTCAATGTTTTAAACCACTAAAAAGAAAAAAGAGTAAAAGCAAAAAGCTGTTTTCAAAATCTTTTTTGGCAATTGATCTACCAGCTGTGAAAAAACATCCACCTAACAAATTACAATTCTAATTATCAGCTTCATCCTTTGCTGTTATCAAAGTGATCAAGATCTGAATTAGCATTATCAGCTTAACTACCTGCACAGTCACACTAACAAACATCACCCTGCTGTTAACCAGGGTGTCTGACTCTGAGAATCAACCAAGAAATCCAGATGTCAGTTGAGCATGTTTCAGGAAGCATTAAATAAGTTTACCCCAAAAAGGGAATCAGTGTCAGGAAAAAAGTTTTTAAAAATTTAGATTCTAATTTTACTTGACAGCTTGAAGGGGAAATGAGTTTCATTTAATTCCTTTAGAGATTCTAGTTTTAGAGCAATATATTTCAATCCTGGCAAAATTAATAGATGGCTCACTCATTTGTCAGGATGTATTTTCCATTTCATTACAACTCTTCCAACTGCACCAAGGTTGTATATAGAACTAACAATACTATTTTGCAGCATCCTTCTTGAAAGTACTAAATCAGATATAATGGATCTTAATGGAGTACCACAACTGCTCATCCGCTCCTAATCACTAAACATGCATGGTTATCAATCAAACTTTGCCAAGATTTTGAACCTAAGGGTGGTGAGGCACTGGAATGGATTGCCCAGGGAAGTTGTGAATGCTCCATCCCTGGCAGTGCTCAAGACCAGGCTGGACAGAGCCTTAGGCGACATGGCTGTGGGAGGCGACCCTGCCCATGGCAAGGGCGTTGGAACTAGATGATCTTAAGGTCTTTTCCAACCCTAACTATTCTATGATTCTATGATCAGATGTGTGCAGCTCAAACCAGCAGTGACTGGAGTCTGCCTGCCCGTATTACAACCTACCAAGGCAAAAAGCAAGTCATTACATCTCAGTTGATGCTTTCAAAAATTCCATTACCTTCTTGGGAACTGCAGTTCATTGCTTTAGTATAAAATAATTTTTTTCCTCTCTTTATAAAATTGATAGTTTAACAGCTATTTTACATCTAAATTGATCATGAGCTTTCACAAAGAAAAACAGAGACGTAACTGATCTATTAGGTAAAATATTCAACTACATTCTCAGAAGATGATCAGTTTAGTTTTAGTGTTTGTTGAAAAGGACTTATGATGAGTTGCATATAGAGAATCATATTAATTTTGATCTCTGACCTCTTGTTTCAGATATTTTATCAAGTCCACTGAGGATACATACAGAAAAAGTTACGTATATTGACAAATATATAATAATGTATAATTTATAATACCTATATGATATCCAAAGTAAGTTAAATCAGAATTTTCAAACCTGATTGTCTACCACAGCATACTCAAGTGCAACTCTCTGTGACTTGAGATTTTTATATGAAGGGCTAACAAGACTTTCATTTTTAGAAGGTCATGCTTTACTTAGAATCATAGAATAGTTAGGGTTGGAAAGGACCTTATGACCATCTAGTTCCAACACCTCTGACAGGGGCAAGAACATCTCTCACTAAACCATGCCACCCAAGGCTATGTCCAATCCGGCCTTGAACACCGTCAGCAATGGAGCATTCACAACTTCCCTGGGCAACACATTCCAGTGCCTCACCACCCTCACAGTAAAGAATTTGTTCCTCATATCCAATCTAAACTTCCCCTGTTTTAAGTTTGAACCCATTATCCCTTGTCCTCTCACTACAGTCCCTCATGAAGAGTCCATCCCCAGCATCCCTATATGCCTCCCTCAGATATTGGAAGGCTGCTATGAGTTGTCCACACAGCCTTCTCTTCTCCAGGCTGAACAGCCCCAACTTTCTCATCCTATCTTCATACGGAAGGCACCTGAGTCCCCTGATTGTCCTCGTGGCCCTCCTTTGGACTTGTTCCAACAGTTCCATGTCCCTAACACAATAACTAAAGAAAAACTGCTGCAGATTTAAGCTCAAAAAGTGATTTAATATTTTAATGGGATAATTAGCCTGGAACAAATGCTACAAAAATATTTTCCCTGTATGCCATGCACAGTTACATGTTTGTAATTCTCTCCTGTTTTAGTTATCCAAGACTTACACTCAAACAAAACATTTTCATGTTGCGTGCAGATTTTTTTCTTAAGTACATCATTCCACAAGTAGGTACTAGAGAGAGTTACTTTAAAATGGAAAGATATAAAAAAATTTTATTCAAATATGATCATTTAAAAACTTCTGAAGGACAAGACTTAAGATCAACTCTCAATTTTGTTCATTTCCCCTTATACACGAAAGATATAGAGAGATTAGGTCTTGCAGAGTAGCCTAATATACTGGAGTTCCACAAATGAAATGCTGTAGCAGACTGCGTGAGCTTACTTCAGAGCAAAATATCAACTTAAACCTATTGTAATATAAGGGGAAAACACAAGACTTCTCATTCCTAGTTCTCCAAGCAACCTTTAAAGCCATGTCTGTTTGCGTATTTCTAACATTGCAAATAAAATGAGTTTAAGCTAACAATGTTGGCTATGCACTGAGAGCTACCAGGAGTGCTCATGTAGAAGCTGATGTGTTTGCAGTGGGAAAACGGAAATCTTCAATAATATTTTCTGTACTGGTGGCTGGGTGTAAAGTATAATTTAAGATACACCCATGCAACACCCTTGTGAGTATTAACTCTTTCTCAAAATTATTGGAAGTAACTTGTAAGGTTACAAGTTTTGGACAAACATATTCCAAGTGGTTCAGGCTATGAGTTGGGTTTCATGTTTGGTATGGGTTTTTTTTTTTTTTTTTTGGGGGGGGGGGGGGTTTGGACCTATTTTTTTGTTTTTTAATTTTTT
>JASSUY010047306.1:0-16406 GCA_032466535.1 Forpus xanthops
AAGTTTGAACCCCTTACCCCTTTTTCTATCACTACAGTCCCTCATGAAGAGTCCCCCCCAGCATCCCTATAGGCCCCCTTCAGATACTGGAAGGCTGCGATGAGGTGTCCACGCAGCCTTCTCTTCTCCAGGCTGAAGAATCCCAACTTTCTCATCCTGACTTCATAGGGGAGGTGCTCCAGCCTCCTGATCATCCTCGTGGCTGTCCTCTGGACTGGTGACAGAGATACTAGAGAAAAAGAGAACATCATAGCCAGCATGTGTTTTCTGGGAGATCAAAGGTAGCTGGAGTATTTGAACCACAAATGTCTCATTAGATCATTCTTTCAGGTAGGAGGAGAAATGCCCAGGTTGGAGAGTGCCTCAGCATTAGACACTAAGCATCTTTATCACCTCCAAGGACTCAGGCTGTGCTGCATTGTGCCTGTCTACTGGAAAACACAAAGTGCCACACAAGTTTAGTTATCTCTGAGTGGCACCTGAGCAGGAGCGATGAGGATCTAAATAGCGGGTATATGTGTTTAAAGTGGTACTTAATTAGTTGGGTCCCTGTGGGAATGTAGCTGATACTGCACTAAAACCTTTGATAATGTTTATATTACAGCCTCAAGAGCTTAGCATTTGACACCTTGTAACTGAGCTAGTTTCCTATACAAATTTACTCCATAGGAAATACAGCTTATTTTCTATATATCTTTCCCTATTTCATGGAATAGGAGAAATAAATAATGTGTGAGGACTTTTCCTTTAATTACCTCCTCCTTTATCTTCTTATTTGTAAAAAGCAAACAAAAGCTTACTGTAGAAGTACAGGTTTAAAAAAATATGTACCTCTATAAACTCATTTTCAGGATACTTTTGATAACAGTAAACTGTTAAAATGATGATTTATATAAATTTATACTTGTGATTATAGTTTTTTTTGAACAGCAATCTAAATCCATAAATATGTAGCTTTTGTAAATAAAAGCAATGGGAAGGAACTACAGGCTTTTTCTCAGTAGGAAGTTTTATGACTTCTAAAGAATACGTTTTCTTACATTTTCAAACAGAAGGTGTTACAGATTTACTGTAAAATGAAATTCATGTAGGGAAGTTCTGAGGTCTTGCACAACTTAAATTCTTTGAGTTTAGATTAAAATCAAAACTTGTCAACCCAGTTTGACCTCTTATGGATTTTATGGAACTTTAAAAATTAATTTAATTTAGGCATGTTGCTTTGGACTAAAATCAAAATGTTCTACTCAATAAAGTCAAATAGGATGCTTTGAACATTCATCCATCTTGTATTTCCAAAATGAAACTTCTTTGAAATAGCTTAAATATAAAGACTGATGGAAAAGTTTTCCATATGAAAACCAAAGCTGTCAATTTTTTAAACTATTCTCTCCAGAAAATTTCAGCCTTACACTGTTATTTTGGCATGGTTTTTAAGGTCACAAAACTACAGGGAGCAAAACCATAATGTAGTGGTGAGGGATTCAAACTCAGTGAAACAGTTCTGCAGCACAACTAAAATGTGTAGTATATTTTAAAGAGCGTTCCATGATGTGTGAGAGTGTGTGTTCAAGGCTTTCCATCATCTAGGCGAAAAATAACTTTGCCTCTTTGTACATGAGCCCATCTACAGGCTAGCAAAATTCAGTTTGGCAGTGATGGCAGAGTGATCTCTAGGAATGGGAGGTAAGTATCTCTCTGCCCTCTATGCCTTGCCTATTCCCTTCCTTATGGCCCACAGCACATGATCCCCTTGACAGGCATCACATAATCATGGAGGATGAAAGGAACCTCTGGAGATCTAATTCAACCACTAATGGATTAAGCAGCGACAGCTAGAACAGATGGCCCAGGATCCTGTGTCTGTGGGTTTTGAGTATCTCTGAGGATGGGGACAACTCAGGGCAATCTGTAACAGAATTATGGAGGGATTTTTAAAGGACATCTAGTTCCAATTCCCTGCAATAAGCAGGGACATATTCAACCAGATGAGGATGCTCAGAGGCTCATCCAACCTGACACTGAATGTTTTCAGGGATGGGGACATCTACCACCTCTCCAGGTAACCTGTTCCAATGTTTTGTCACCCTCATCGTAAGCAAATTCTTCCTTATATCTAGCTTGAGCACTCATTTAGTTTAAAACCATTGTTCCTTGTCCTGTGACAACAAGCCCTTCAAAAAAAACTCATCCCCATCTGTCTTATAAACCCCTTTAAATATTGAAAGGCCACAACATTGTCTCCCTGGAGCCTTCTCTTCTCCAGGCATGACATCATTCAATCCAGCTCTGACCAGTGTTATCTCAGTGATCTCCACTGTTGCATGGAGATAAAATTCTTTGTCAGCAAAGCAACAATCCTCCTCAAAAGGCTATTTTCTTAGTACGGAATTCATTATCTTGGCTGGGGTAATTGTACTTAAACAGAATCAGCCTTAAAGTAATGATTCTTTTAGTCTCATTAAAATGCCTGTTAAAAAGTCAGTACTTCTTGGAAGTTTGAAACAAACACTCCTCACTTCTCCCCCCTCAGAAAACTCACATTACATACCAATCACATAATTTAAATGCAGTCAAAACAGAATTTTGACTGATACCAGCTCATGTAGAGACAATAACTTGACAACAAATCTTCCCCTGGATAGACTGAGCCACCAATTATCACAGACAGCTGAAATACTAAGTTTAACATCAAATTTGTGCCTACACATTTTTAACAGAGTTTTAAACCAGACATTTTCCTTATTTCTTAAATTTCAGAACAGAGAGAGAATCAGTTTGCAGTGATTTGCTCTAGAGTTATAACTTGAGCTCCTGCCTGCCCACCTGCATTTCCACTTTTCCCTAGAAGTCAAAATGTGGCTTGACCCAAACTGAATCTCAGATACATTTGTAAAATACAAGCCACCTAAACAAAAAATGGATCCACAGCTAAACACTTCTTTAAAAGATGTTCTGAAGATGTCTGTACATATAGAACCCAAATCCAGCCTGAATGATTTCAAGGTTGGTGGAAGCTTGATGTAGTATTAAAGCTGAAGGGTGATTTGAAATACAGTTTTGCCGACTGATGCATAGAACAGACTTGTGTGATATTTGGGTCTGAATTACAGTTTCCAAATTCAATTTTTTTCCCAGCATGTAAGACTACATTTGTGATTTACTCCCAGCAGTACTGAGGTCAACTCAGACTTGCACCAAAACCATGATATGGTTCATTGTGAGGACTTGTTATAAATCCAAACCATATTGTTTTCCACTGATGTTTGCTTTCAGATTCAGATTTGTTTGGAACAGAACTAGAATGAGAAATTCAGGCAGAACAGATTTTAGAAAACTGCTCACAGTGTGAGGATAGAAGCTCAGAAACAAAGGAAAAATACTTCATAATTACCCTTTCAATGTAAAGTTTACACTGTAGAAATGAAATAAACTGCAAATTTCATGAGTCATACATGAAATATGCATCATGTTGTTTGCTAAATTATGTTTATAATTACAGATATATATAGGTATTAAATTATAGTACTTCAATTTGCTCTAACGTATGCTATTTTTTTATTAAGAAGGAAGCCCAAAAATCTAGAAGAATGGTATCATTAAATAATTAAATGCAATTTTGATGTATTTCCAAATGAAATGCATTTGAGGAATAGTGGAGTTAAGAAGGAGAGCTTATTTTTCTGTGGAAGAATAAGCCCATGAGATGGTACAGTACTAATGAGACAAAGTGAAAGACATTCCATTGTGGTTGACAAGGAACAGACAGCATCAGAACCATTCATGGCTGCCAGGACAAGCCCAGATCCTTGCATCTGAGGCTTGTAACATCAATCTTCATTAAAGGCTTTGTGATGACTACATTTTACGTATGAAATCACTATGCTGCTGGAGAAGGCTAATTAAGTTGTGGGTTTATTTCCTGTCCTTTTCACTGGCTCTGTTTTTGTTGGGGTTGTTTTTCCCAGTGTAGCTCTACTAACTCAATTTGAGTTGTTCTGATTGATGTGGGAACACAAGGAAGAGTTTTATTCCCAACTATGGATATTAATTCAGACATTGAAAACTCTATAAAAGGAACATATTAGTCTTAGTAATAATTCATCCTGATGTAGTGACTGTGCTATTACAATTATAATAATCAAGTTGACAATTTAAATTTGTGATTAACACTGCAGTTCACTAATAATTAACGGTAAAGGTTATCATTAATAAAATTATTTTCTTCCAGTTGTCAAGGTCCTATCAGTTACCACTAAGACCTTTGAAACAGTGGAACTTGGGGCAGACTTAGACCAATTCTCACATGCTTTACAATTTTAAGACTTTGATGAAGATACAAGGAAAGTCTTTAAAGGTAGAATGAATACAGAACTTACCATAGTTGTCAATAGTTGCTTTCCAGAACAAGTCAGAAGAAGCTACATGTCCTTATCAACTCCAAGCACTTAGTTTTGCTAAAAGGCTTCCCAAACTCCTGTATTTTCACCACGAGTAGCTGCTCATGTGACTGCATGCTCTAGGAGACACCTATAATCTGGTCATGGAATCAGGATCACTCCTATTTGTCCTGGCCAAGATGTTAATCTGTAGTGTTTAAAATTCACCTAAAAGCCCATTACTAGGGCAGGACCAATCTATTTCAGATTTTTAAACCAGATTACAAGTGTCTCCAAGTGATCCTATGGGCAGTGTGGTTCTCTAGTAAAAGAACACCATGGGAATGATATTATTAAATATAAGATGAGAAGCTAAAGTAAAATTTCCAGAGGTGAAATTGGACAGAAACCAAAGCTACTGTAGGATATTGAATAAATGGCAGATCAGGAGCACAGTCACACTTCATGAGGGCAGTTCTGCAGCAGTGCCACATCTCCAGGCAAAGCATTTCTGACTTCAAGGGTGATGACTGGAGTTGTCTCCTCTTCCCATATAGTGATTTGTGCTTGGATTTTTGCTTCTGGATTGGAGTGTTGCTTCTTTTTTCCACAGTGACTAAGCATCTAATTTGAATCAGCTGTGAGAGAAGAGAGGACTGAAGGTAAAGTAATGCTTTTTATTATTCAGGTTATCGCTAATTGCTGTTTTCAGTTCACAACATTTAAATGAAATATTCACGCAATTGGACCAGTTGTAATTCACTCAGAAACCCATCCAAGTACCCTGAGGAATCCCATCAGGGCTCCTTACACAGCAAGAAAGAATTCTAATTAGAAATTTGAAATAAGCTTTTCCTCCAGTTTTGCCAGGAACAAAATGGGCTGCTACTTAGTGCCTCCATATAGGGAATTAAAGTCTTTGCAAAAAAAAATCACTACTTAAAGAAACATCTTGTTTTTAAGACTGTGATAAATAAGTCTATATTTACACTTTCTGGTAAGTCCCAGTGAAGAATCTGAATGTTTTGCAAACACATTTTATAGAATCACAGAATGGTTTGGGTTGGAAAGGACCTTAAGATCATTTAGTTTTAACCCCCTGCAGAGAAGGACTTGGGGGTGTTGGTCAATGAAAAAATGAACGTGAGCCGGCAGTGTGCACTTGCAGCCCAGAAAGACAACCATATTCTGGGCTACATCGAAAGGAGTGTGACCAGCAGGTCGAGAGAAGTGATCCTGCCCCTCTGCTCTTGTGAGACCTCACTTGGAGTACCGTGTGCAGTTCTGGTGTCCTCAACATAAAAGGGACATGGAACTGTTGGAACAAGTCCAGAGGAGGGCCACGAGGATGGTGAGGGGACTGAAGCACCTCTCGTATGAAGACAGGCTGAGAAAGTTGAGGCTGTTCAGCCTGGAAAAGAAAAGGCTGCGTGGAGACCTCATAGCAGCTTTCCAGTATATGAAGAGGCCTATAAGGATGCTGGGGAGGGACTCTTCATTGGGGACTGTAGTGATAGGACAAGGGGCAACAGGTTCAAACTTAAACAGAGGAAGTTTAGATTGGAACTGAGGAAGAAATTCTTTACTTTGAGGGTGGTGAGGCACTGAAATGGTTTTCCCAGGGAAGTTGTGAATGCTTCATTGGGGGCAGTGTTCAAGGCCAGGTTGGGCAGAGCCTTGGGTGACATGGTTTAGTGGGAGGTGTCCCTGCCCATGGCAAGGGGGTTGGAACTGGATGATCTTAAGGTCCTTTCCAATCCTAAGTATTCAATGATTCTATGGGCAGGGATACCTCACACTAAACCATGTCACCCAAGGCTCCTTCCAACCTGTCCTTGAACACTGCCAGGAATGGAGCATTTAGCACTTCTTTGGGCAAAAGATTCCAGTTCCTCACCACCCTCACAGTAAAGAACTTCTTCCTTTTATCAAACCTGAACTTCCCTTGTTTAAGTTTAAATCCATCACCCCTTGTCCTATTGCTATGATATCCAGGTGCAAAGTATACTACAACTGCTGTGCCTATCTGTATTTTAAGAAGTTCTCTTATTGGTGTTTTTATCTCTAAAAAATAATGAATTATTTAGTTGCACACACGGCTATTTCTGAAGATGCAGCTAATAAAAAATAAAGAGGAGGTAGGGAGCAATTTGAATGGAAAAGTACAATGTAGGCATTTTAAGTAGGTCACATGATGTTAGTCCTGAGAGATAGTTTGAACTGTAAGAATTCCAGTAAGACACTTACTCCATGTCTATGGCAGGAGGCACAGCAATAGGGCCAGCTCCTATCATTTAAAAATCATGACTCTTAAACTCATCACTACTTTTGAGGTGTATATTTCAGCTGTAATAAACTGGAAGAGGATGGCAGTGGCAAGTTACTTCACTGCATTAAGGTGCTGTAGTGTCAATTAGGCTTTCTACTCTTTAGTGACCTTGACAGATGGAAACTATCAGAACTGGCTTTGTTCAGGAACTTGTGCGGCATTTGGTATCTACTGTAAATGCAAATACTGTGCAAGGCTTGTCTCCACTACAGTAGCACCTCTCACCTTATTCCTAAGCCAGAGCAACAGAGTCACTATGTGATAGAAAAGGTAGTGACAAGGTGTAGGGTGTTTGGTTGATTTGGGGTTTTCTTTCTGTTCGGTCAGTTTTAGGCTGAGGTTTGGGGGCTGTTTTGTTTTCATTGGGGATTTTGGGTTTAGTGGTTTGATCTTGCTTAACAGAGGGAAATAAAGCAGCCACTTCACTTTAGACTGCTTTTCCTTTTGACTCCTGACCTTTACATTCATGACTTGTCAGCCTTCTGCTAATATCTTCCTTAAAAACTCACTTCAGTTAATACAGAGCAGAATACAGAAGTCTTTTCCTCACCTTAGAATACAGTGGCATAAAGTTAACAGTTGCAGACAACAGCCTAGCTCATTTTGCCATGGTTTTTTGAGCTTTCCTACCTTGGAAACCTAGTGCTTTGTATATATCATTTGCATTAAATGAGAGTGACAAGCACAGTAATATCCCATTCTGGAGACTTCCTGAGGCCGTGCGCTCAAGGCTGCTCAGTTTGTCAGTGAGATACAGGACTTTTCCTTCTAATTTCCAAAGCAGACAATTGCTTCAGACCATCTAGTAAGGGCAGGTGGGAAAAAAATATGGAATTACATGCAGAATCATTAACTTATCTAAATTGTCACTGGCTCCACTGACTGGACTTCCACTATCAGCTGATGATATATGTTATCTGGATACTCTCCAAATAAGAAATAGCCTGGTGGTATAGCCTTACCCCTAAGACAAGTGTCTTTCTTCATGCTCCAAAATGAAGTGTTTGAAATCAAGCTTTCCCTTGGAACCTTTTTCTTGCGCTGCTAAGGATCCCTAGACTTCAAGTAGGGTTAGGTTGAGTCTTATATGCAGGATGTGTCTGAACATACAGCTGAAACAAAAAAGGCAACACTGTAATACGGTTCAGCAGAAATAAGGGCTTCATTTTTAGTGTGGGCTGGATTTGGGCTGGTTTTCGGCTGGTTTTCTACCCCTTCTTCATGCACTGTAAGACTTGCTGGCACACATGCCTCAAGCATACACTCATGAAATTCAGGAGCAAGGGTTTGTGTTAAGTATGAGTTACAGTATTTAAGATATTAATTTTGGTTTTATGTTTACGAAGAGGACTTTCTAGTATAGCTGGATAACTGAGCTGTCTGTTACATAAAACATGGGTTTTTCTGGCTAGAAGTATTCTTACTTCACAAGGACCATGTAGATTGGTTTTGCATAGAAACAACATTAGCTAGAAAAATTTAATTTCTTGACTGAAGAATTAATGTATTTATTTGGCAATTGCATCAACTAACAGAATATATGTTCCTTCAAGGCCATCTCACTGATTTTATAAATAGTTTCACATTTGATTCAAGTTCTTTGGAGCATGTTGTCTCAGATAACTCATGAAAATGACTGCACTATGTTTAGCGAGTTGTGCTTGAAAATCAGCATGTTTAGCTCTCCCCACTTCAAAAGACTTAAGTTCATATTTAAATGGTAGTTAAAGTAGAACATCCTTTATAGCAGCCTGAACTACAGCAGGCATCTCAGTTCAGTATGCAGAGCAGATGATCAGGTTGTAATCACTACTACACTCCAAAGGTTGGTTTTAATTAACAACAGTAAAGTGATTTTAACGAAAAAGGGGAAAGTTTATTTAAACAAAAGCTCTTAAACTAAAGAGTTCATACATTACAATCCCAATGGAGTTCTTAAAAATTCTTAAGGAAATAATGAGGAGAACAGGGTTCAAGGGTTTAAGGAAATTTTCTTCTAAAATTTAGCACTTTGTAGAAGAAAAAAGGTGACAGATATGGAACTAGAAGTTCTCCACTTGTTTTCCCTTGGCAAAGGACCTCGTTTGCCTACCAAGCACCTCTGTTTCCTGCAGGGGCTCTCTAGATTGTGTAGAATGGGAACCAAATTACAGCAGTCTGCTATCAGAACCATCACTCCCTGCCAATTATACTGGTGATTTAAGAAATAAAGTAATCTTTGTAAAGGATCTCTGACTGAGGGAATTGAATAATTGGCTAAAAAGACAACTCGAATCTAACTAAAACTGGAAGTTTATAGTCTTTTTCCTTAACCTTTTTTTCTGCAGTACAAAATAGTAACACACACAGCGTTATAGTTGAAATCATTGCAGGTTCCATGGGTGTTGGATCAAATTGCTCTCCATCCTCACACATCAATGGCTTTTCATTCCTACAAAATAATAGATTCAATGTTTAGCTGTATATGAAGCTATAGGATATAGCTACATAAAGGGTAAACTTTATTGCTACTTTTGGATCTCTGCTTATCTTCAGATAATGTGATGGGGTGAGTACTCACTTTATATGCAGAGAAACTGCTGTTAAAGTCTCTATCAACATACTAATTCTGGACTGGATTTTTTTTGCAGTAGCAAAACCATTTTTTAGGCTGAATACAAAACCTTTTCTCTGCTTAAGAAACCTCAAGAAAGGAGTAAGTTGTCAGTTCCTACTTTCTTCAATATATGTAAAGTAATAATAGTGATATGCCTAGAGATTATCATACAGGGATTTCTTTGACAGCTGGGAGCAGCTGCACTACAAACAAAGGGCACAGAAGCAAGGCTGTCTAGCTAGACCGATGCACACTGTGTGTTCCCTGGAGAAACTAATCTCTTCTGCTACTTCCCATTGCTCAGCTTACCCAGCATGTCTCAAGCCATATCCAATTACCATTTCTAACTCTCCATTCAGTCAAAAAAGAGTCGCTATTATATCAGACAAAGCATACATCCTATTTCTGCGTTGGTCATGTATTACTTCTTCCCATTCAATCTGAGCTCTTACCAAATCTGTTCCTTCAGCTGTATCTCACTTGAGGCAGCTTTGCATGTGAATGCATATTTTCAGCCCACTGAAGTGGCTTCTGGTGTGTCTTAGTGCTTTCTTACAACTTGTAAAACATATATACTATTTGAGTTTCTATTATTTTTTTACTACTTTGTTTTCTCTGCTTTTCTTCCCCACCTTGTCACTGGTTTAGAGACACTGTACACATGCAAACTTGAACTTACCCATTTCTTTTGCTACTAAGTAGCATATTAAGCTATGTTAATTAAGCATAGTTAACACAGCATATATTTACATACTAAGCATATGCTGTTTAAGTGCAGCCTGTATAGATGTACAGAAACAGCAGCATTTATGAAAAAGGAAATACACTGAATAGATGTTCAATCACTTTATTTCTCTGGCTATATTGTTCCTACACCTATCCATTTCACAAAACAGTATACCTATTGTTTCAAAGATACTTGTTTGAGAACTAGCTGATGGGGAGGACAGTGCGAGACTAGGATAACGGTATTTGGAGCTCTTGAACTGCAAAGCTATCCAGTGTACTGCTTCTATACAGACCTGCAGTTATTGCCTACGACTGAAAAAAAAACCTAATAGATGAGAGGACACTTTGCACGTCAACTGCCTTGAATCATTCTGGCACTGGACCTGGGTCACCTTTCATCATTGTGAATTGAGTGGGCAAATTTGAAATACCTCACATTAAAGACAGGCATACAAAGCTCTGCCATTTTCATTGAAAGGAATGGATATTAATCTTTCCTTTTTGAATTCCAGAAGTACCTTCAATGTCCTGTTTTAGCTGTATTTAGGAAGAAAATGTCAGTGAGGAGGATCAAGAAGAGACTGGAATTAAAGTAATTTTATGATTTCAAAGAGTCACTAGCCCTGGAAAGGTCCTACTCCAAGTTACTACCAGGAGGTAGAAGCATAATCTATAATAAAAGTAGCCTATCTCCAATACTGAAATATCTCCTTTCTTCTCCATATCCAGTGTTTTCTGAAAAATTAAAAGAAAGTGAGCCTGCGTATGATGGTGTTTTCAGGCTATGAGCCTTCTTTTCCTAAAGCCAATCTGGTGTCTCCCAAAAGATGGAAGAAACCTTCAGGCTTTTTCAAGGAATTAAGAGTTTTATTTAGTTAAACATTGTAAGTTTCAATTGTAAGGGATCTCTGCATTATCTTAGGTACTTGAAAGGGTTGTAAGCAGCTAAAGAGTCAGCATGAAGTGTACTAAGCTGCATCTTCCATATCTACCTTATAATTTTAGAAACAGCTATATATTATTTTTGCGAAGTTTTCATGGATTATGAATCTGAACAATGAATTACTTTAACAATGACACTTGATGCCATATGCACTATGAGACTTCTTGATCTTAGGAAAAAAACATAACCTTAATTAAGACTCCTACATACAAAGTCATCTTGCACAAGTTCACCCTCTTAACCTAGATAACCAGTCTATGCTATGTCCTGTAGCCTCTCTTCATGAAGACACTTCTTTAAACAAGTGTCTCAGCCCTGAGGTAAGTTATTAAGTCTCAAATTCTTTACAGTCTCAAAATACTCTCTATTCGCACTAAGTGGCATAGCTATGGACCATACTCCCAGAATGCTCGATGCTCTCCTGTATGAAGTTGGTATCAAAGATGAACACTTTTAGGTAAAGAAATAGATCACCCCTCCCACCAAAAAAAAAGAAGTAGATATTATTACTGTTTTCTAGCAAACTTTTACTACACTTTGCTTAGGACACAGTGTTTCTGGAGCGTTAGAATGTTTTGATCCAAGGAAAGTGAAGATTGCGTATGACAGCTGTGTGCAACGCTCTAGGCCAGCAGTTATTCACAGCTTCTTTTTCTCTTTAAGCCATAACTTCCTGTATGCTTTGGTAAGTGTAATAGCACCATCTAAGTTTTCATTCTGCAGGTTATTGTATTGATAAGTCATGTGGATTGCACTTCTATTCTTTCAGTCCTGTTTGGACACAGTTGCTCCTTAAAACACTCTCCAAGAAACAGTAGCTCTGTCTTGCCTGGCATAGAAGAGTGTGAGGCATTCACTGACTAGTGAAATTTCAGGAAGTTCTGTAAAGTTGTACTTTTCACTGACCTTAATAGTTCAAAGAGTATCTTGAAGAGAGGTAGTTGATGACAAACTAATGATTGATACTTGATCTCCAGGGATAGATGCTTTTCAAGCCACAGTTGATTTCAGCAAGGGTAGTACCAGCTGATGTCTTGAGTAATCTCTGGAAAGGAAGGGAAACCAAGACACAGTAAGGCAAGCAGACTTTTTCCTAGATGGATGCATATCCCCACCCATCCCAAACTGGTTAAAGTATCATGACATACAGAAGATATTAAAGACAGGAGAGTGGAGGCCCATGCTTTTTCTGACAGTCCCTGCATGGAACCAAACTGGCAAAACTTAAGAAAGGGATAGAGATATGAAGCATATATTCGCCTTCTTAACTCTGAAAAACAACTGATCCTTTCCTCCATGCAAAGAGCTGTCCATCAGTTATCATGAGGTTATTTTTTAACAGAGAGAATTGAGGTAAGGTAAGGAGTCCTGCATTAGTGGGTGCCACAGAACTACACAGTTCTTACAGGTCTGTGCTTTTCCCTACATACATGCACTCTCTGTGTCATTCCTTTGTAGCACCATAGTCAATCTGTGGCTGTGGATAAGTGAGTTCTAGAAAACTTTTCACTAGGGGAAACCAAATAGCTGTCTTCAGTGCAAATTTTAACATAATGGCTTAATTCCTTACTGAGGTTTATGTACTAAAACCAAAACACCCCCAACCTCAAGTTTTAGGACAACTTATTCCCTGTTCATCTGAAACTTGTTTAAATCAGGGTTTTTTTCCCCTCCTCCTCAAAACCAAAGCTGACTTTATAATAATTACAAGTAAATCTGCTATGTGTTCAGCAGCCCTGTTTGGATCTTTCTCTGTATTAAGAAGATGTATCTGCTGCTGTAGTTTGCTGTACTAGAAGGAGTCAAATACAGAAGGAAATTAGAAGCTGACGTAAAGGTCAGAGAGTAGGTGAGCAAGGGAAGAGAAGTTCTGAAATTACACAGCTATTGCAATTAAGGTCTGATAGTCCTTCGTTTACGGGTCATAGGATTGTTGGCAGTTTTGATGAATGTTTTAACTTTTATTAACGATCTATCAAGCACAGCAATGGCAGAGGAAAACATTCTTTTTACAAAATCACTTACAAAAAAAGGAGCCAAAAAGTTCCTTCAGCTTCCTTAACCTCATTGAGTCTGGGTAATTCAACTGCCACTCTCAGCCTCGTAGCTCTGTTTTAGGAGCACTTCTAATATTTGTGGAACTACAGGCTGAATCTATCTATCTATACATATACTGTCACTTTTGACAGATGATTTAAAGTTTCAGATTTCAGCATGAGTAACTCTTGGTTTAGGATGCAAAATCATAAAAGCATTCATCACATTAGATTTCATCTAGGACAGATTTAATGAAAATCGAACCCTATTGAAATTCTAAGCCTACTTCATATTAAAAATCCTCATATTTCAGCAGTGTGCTGTGCAAAACGCTTCGCATGTTCTAAACAAAAACTAGGTTAGCTCTGTTTATAAGTGGCTAAAGGGACACCAAGAGAGGGATGATATAAAAGGCAGTGAGACCAAAAGCCTTCTAAATGATAAAAAGGAGTTAAAAGTAATACCAATCTTAAACTATTAGGGTGGTCTTAATAATACTTTGTATGGTCTTCATTTGCATCCATAGCACTATTGAAAGAAACTGGTTGCAGGATTACATAATAAGTTATGGTTTTCCATTATTACAAAGCTCCTGACAAACAGAACTCTGAATTTCTTTTTAAAAGAAAAAAAGAAAAGAAGTGGAGGATGCAAATAAAGTATTCCAGTTAAAGAAAACCTTCCTTTCCCATGTAGCTGAACATGATAATCTATGCATTTTCATAGTAAGCTGTACTCACTTTTGCAGGATTTGTGCATGGATGATCAAGCCTTAAAGTATTACACAGAACTGCAACACAGCCCAATTTAGGTCTGGATTATGCGCAAATCCATTTTCCAATAAAAAAGCAAAAAAGGGAAGCCTGTCAAGCCCAGATAACACGTAAGGTGCATTATTGTGAGACAAATAACTAAAGAAAAGATCCTGACTACAGTGATAGAGAAGGCACAGAGTGGTTGCATTTGTAGATTTGCCATCTGGACGGCAACTAATTTTTTTGTAAAGAATCAGAAAATAGAATCAGAGGAATATGTTATAAAATGATATCTGTCTTTAGGAAACACCAAAGGTGAAAAGTAATGGTTGCTTTGAGTACATAGTTAAGATTCCTGAACATGGAAACAAAGAACAACCCCCTCCCACCTCCAAAAACCTCATAGAGCAGGAGAAACTGGCTCCATAAGAGCATAGACTTGGAAGAGGAGCACAAAAATGGAAAGCTTCATTGCCTCCAAGCTAAACTGTTTGGGCAAATAAGAAGTTGAGATGACCTTTCAAGTCCATTTTCTATACATGTGCTGTAGCTACCACCAGATGAGAACTCAACAAGCATGATTTAATAAATACAGTATGGCTTTAGGAATACCACCACCACTCATAAACCACATTTTTCATACAGTTGTCCACTAATGCATTTAAACATGTCCCACAAGAAGAAATAGTGAAGAATTAATCTCATGCCTTTACAAAACTATCACCCCAAGTGATTACTGGTAAAAGTAAACTGGGTATAACTGTTTTATAGTAAGTATCTAGGTTCATCATTATATCCATTTATAAAAGGTTTTTTTTAGCATGCCTTTAAATATTACGACACAGGACAAACTTAATTTGTATTAATCTACCCAATCTATCCTTTTTCTCACATCTATATCATTTCTACTTTGATGTATAGAGAACTATGTAAGAAAAGTCTTTCCTCTGAACTTGAGCCTTCTTAAGACCCACAACTAATACACAGAATAATCTCTCTTTAAAAGGTACTTTAAATTATTTAGTCATTATTACTTAAATAAAGCACACTTTAAGTGTGTTTTACTTCAAAGAAACAAACAAAGCACCAAGCAAAAAACTATCTGAGAAAGATGTGTCTATGTACAGCAATACCTCTCCAATAAGAGAATTGGTCTGTGTTGTGTTGTAACCACTGCTCATATCTTCATGGTTATATTCTGTGACTAAATAGAATAGAATAAAGTCACTGTCTTACAAATTGGATACTGAAGCACCTTCCCTTTTTACCATGTTCTGTTAGCCTCTTCACTGACACTGTCTTTTGACTTAGCCCTTCTGTGTCCCAGTGCTGAAGTTCTCATAGGTGAAACACCATGCGCTGACTTCTCCAAAGAGCCTTGAGTCCATCTACATTTAATTGTAAATACTGGGTTTCAAATGTGTATAATCCTCTGTGGAAGAGTGATTGACAGTTTTTGTGTATTTTTTCAGAGATCATTCTCCTCTGAAGCAGAGCCTCTGAGATGATTAAGCCCAAGTGCCCCAGTTTCTTGAGACAAAGCCCCAGAACTGCATTTTCCTGATGCCTTCCATAATATTCTGAGTGAACGCTAGAAGTCACCACGTGGCAGAAAGTGCTCATCTTCAAGAGCAGTTGCCATCTTAAAGGCCAAAGCTCGGAAAAGCTAAAAAGCACTTTACAGCTCCTTCAGAAGTTCAGCTGTCAACTCTATGGAGACTCTTCCTGTTTATTCTAACTTCGCAGTGTCTTTGAGAGGTAACAGAGCATCTAAAAGCCTCCTCTCTCTCACGATCAGTCTCACATGCCTGTCTCTAGAGCTCTTTCTCCTCAGGAAGACAGTAACTGTCTTCCAAAGCCCTTAGACCACATTAGAAAGGGGAGATTAAATATACTCAGTGCGTGATAAAGCCAGGGGCAAGAAGAGGGCACTTGTTGTCAGTGGAGCTTGCAGAGCATCCCACTAAGAAATCAAATAGGGGAGCAACATGAGAAACAAACATGATTTCACTGAGATGCAAACACCTCAGAGCAGGAGGCACAGCAGATTTGGTAGTGGATGGAAAAGCTAAATTGAACTTAAGGAAATATGAGAATTAGTCTAAAAGGTGTTTTTGGACTATGTTATCTAAAACAAAAATACATCAGGGCAGAATAATTCTTCACAAGACTGTGCTATTTCCCTGCCTCCCAACACACACACCTGTAGAGAGATCTGATTTATGCAATGAAAAATTAAGAGGGGAATTTCAGAACCAGATAAGGATGATCATATCCTACACTCTTATGGCAGCCACGTGGATATACTCAGTATAATGGAAATGCGCAGGGATGAGAGAGTGTTACACAGGCACAGCTGAAATTACAATTAAATAGGTCAGAATTCCACGTATGGGTTGTACAGAAGTTTTCCTTCTGCTTTGTAATAAACCAGTTTAATTCCTGCACAAAGTCCTAATCCTTCATTTTACAACTTTTCTTGGCAATGACACCTCAGCAACCAAATTTGTCAAAAAAACTTAAACAAAGCACCGTTCTATACCAGAAGATTACAGTGATTCTTTAGGCACTGTCATGGGTTCAGCAGCAGCAGTCATTTTTCTTTAAGCAGTAGCTGGTGTAGCACTGTGTTTTGGATTTT
>JASSUY010047316.1:0-15991 GCA_032466535.1 Forpus xanthops
GAAGTTGTGAATGCTCCATCACTGGCGGTGTTCAAGGCCAGGTTGGACATAGCCTTGGGTGGCATGGTTTAGTGTGAAGTGTCCCTGCCCATAGCAGGGGGATTGGAACTAGATGATCTTGAGGTCCTTTCCAACCCTAACTATTCTATGATTGTATGATTCTATGAAATAACAAAAAATTTGGTAAAAGCAAAGTAATAAAGGAGATGACTAAATGTGGTTTTATTCCTCTGAAAATCTGCATTGATAAGTAACATCTTCCCCTTCAAAACTGTGAAAGCAATATGGTGCTGAACATAAATATAATATGTCATTTTCACTCTCCCCAGATGGATGTTACTTCTATGGTTAAGAGATATTGGTCTGTAAATTTTTAGAATCATTCCTAAATGAGAATGGGAAGAGAATAGAGGTTTTTTTCCATAGCACCTAGTTTTTAAATTTTGCAATCAGATGTGCATTGCATCAACAGAAAAAAAACTTTCAAAGGTTCTTATAAAGAAGGAAAGTAACTGATTATCATTTTCATGTCCCCACTCCAATTCAAGATGAATTAAGGATGATAGGTTTCCTATGTCCTAAGTTCTTCTTTCTTTAACAATGAGGGAGATACTCGGTAATACTTCACATGGCCTTATCTTCATACAGATCAAATACATTGAGTTATTTCCTGATTGAGATGAACTCTACTGATTAAAAGCCTTTTATTAATTAAAATTTAATTAAAACCAATATAATCTCATGAATAGTTTTAATAGTGATCTTTGAGAATTATCAAATGAAAACCAACTATATGGGGTAATTTTCTATTAAATATACTGCCTACATCATTGTGATTCCATTCCTTAAACCAGGTATTTGTGTGAATAATGTAGATTTCATTCTAATTACCATTTTATTCAAGCTTATGTGAGAAATTATAACACGGAATCTTTTTTAATTTTACAATGATGGAAAGGGTGCAAGCAACATTTGACATTATTTTCAAGTCATGTTCAATAGTTAGTACAATTCCTCAATTCCCAGCTCACCTGCCCCATTACCTAGGTTTTTAATTCTAAATAGTCCAGCACTTATTTACCACCACCCTCAGGAATATTTTAGATCAGTTCTATTAATTTGACCTGCAGAACTTTAAAAACTGCCAGATTATTTATTGTTTGACTACAGGAAATACTATTAAGCAGTAGGTTACATTTAATTGCAAAAAAAAGAATGCTACTCAGTCAGTTCTTTTCAAGGACCAACAAATAGAAAAGATCAAGGTTATAAGCCTGGTAATTATATTATTACAAGTAAGAGAGCAAGAGTGAGATTATTCCTCCCCTATCTTGTACACTTTTCTATCACTCAGAAATCTGAATTATGCTGCACATCTAGAATGAAGTGTTACAAGATAATTTACATGATAAGGTCTTGCACTACTGGAGAAGTTATTAAAGAACATCATAAACATCCTTTCTAAAAGATATATGGAGCAGTCCATCTGTGATAAAGAGTAGCTGGGAATGAAATATCTACATGAATCCTGATCCCTGATCTCTGGACAAGCTGCTACAAATAACTTGAAGATAATATTTCTTTCCACTTGCATTTCAGCACAGTTGTTAAACAGAACACAAATTACATTCTGACAATCTTTAAGCAACATTTAAAATTTATGTAAATCTTTATAAGACTGAATCAAATGAGAATTATTATTACATTACTCAAACCTATAGATGCATGAAGCAGCTGGTTTTGTCTTTCAACTTATAATCAAAGCAGTGCAACTTGTTTTAGATGTTTGGGAGTTTGGGATTTGTTTTTCCATTTTTAACCCTTTACTGTTCAAAAGACAGAGAGAAGTATTTAAATTGCATGTGATCTTAATTGCCTTCAAGAACACTTGTAAAAGTGAGTCAAATTTCTCATTGTTTGGGAAACACATTTTTGAAACTAGAATATGAATAGAAAAAGAATAGCTGTGTTACAAATAAAAGTAATTTAAACGAAATTAAATTTAAGGATGTGTGTTTTTTTCTTTTTTAAATTTATGCATTTGGCATCATTGAAGTAACCATCCATCAGCTGAAAAAAAAACACACACAAAATCATACGCCTGAATCATAACTAAAACTCTATTAATTTCATTAAAATATGCTGGATTTCTAATAGTAACTTTGATGTGTCCACTTCACCAGTAAGAAAAGATTTGACATATCACTTGTGTTTCTACAAATGACAGGTCCTGCTGTCACAGAAATCATTTATCACAGAAATAATATGCAGACAGAATTTTATATTAAAAGAATATGCTCTGTGCTCATAATATTAGATATCTACAGATTCATTATTTTGATGAAATATTCACTCTATTAATGAGCTGCAGAACCAAGCATTCAAAACTCCAACCAAATCTAACAGGTAAAATTATACAGTGTCTGTCTTAAGGGGACACTGAAGAGTAATGTGATCAGCACCTCAGTCAGTTATTTTTATTAATCAGTCAAAATGTCAAGTCGCAATTTGACATCTGGAGTGCGACGTGGGGAAAATCACCTCTGGCCAGCAATCTCAATCAAAAACCTACTGTATTTCTCTATGGATGACTCTGTCAGGCCTGTGATCACACCAAACTACATGCTCAATGAGTGACGCAGGTCTAAAACACTACACTGTTCTTTCTGCAACCTAATAAACTGTTGACGGCCATTATTTGAACTATGCACAGAGAGAACACAGCTACTTGGCTAAAACTTCTAGCCTAGAATTCTTGTCCTCTCTATTGCTATTCAAAGTTACAGCAATTTCTAAGACTGCTATACCAAGAGAGATGTCAGTATGTCTAAACAATGACACATTCTTATTGCATGTTTTATAAAGTTAGGACACTATTGAAATGATAATTAGGAATGTTCTTGATGGACTTTGGACAGGATATAGTCAGAAATTACTGATTTGTTGCACAAAGTAATATTAATGGTGACAACTGAGGACAATTTATTCCTCAATATTAGTACAGGATCAACATCAGTTCACTAAAACAAGATGGCAACTGTATTAATAGTATTAGTATTATTGTATTCTCTTTCCAATCAGGGGATCTGTTCCATTTGCATTCTGGCTTGTTTATTTGGCAAAAATCAAATTTATTAAAAAAAAAAAAAAAAAAAAAAAAAAAAAAAAAAAAAAAAAAAAAAAAAATTAAAATAAAAAAAAAACCCCAGTAAGCATAGGAATATGGTAATGCTGGGCATAGGACTATTTCAGACTCCCTAACTGATCCTTGAATAAAACTACTTATTATGTTTCTGAAGTCCTGGGATTTCGTAAGATATTAATTCTCATAATCAGTCCATCATTATCACCTATTACAAAATTAAGACATCAGGGTGAAGAGAAAGTTGAGTTCAAAGTCAGCTTTGCAGGAAGATGAGTAAATGCAAATGATGGTAGAAAAAGGGAAAGTCAAGAGACATTGAGAAGTTAACATCTGATGAAAGAAACATGAGATAAGCCTTAAAAAAAAAAAAAAAAATCATCCAGAGAACTGGAGAAAATATTGTCTGTACAATCCTGGGATCAGAACCAACTGAGGCAAGTGGGGCAAAGCAAAGAAATCAGGAAGAAATTATCAGGGAAGAAAACAAAGAAAATAGAAGGGGTGGAGGGGAGGAGCCAAACATATGTTCGTCTTTTTTCAGATTACCTTTTGATATTTTCTGGAAAGTTAATTTCAGCACCTAAGAAGAATGATGTCAAAAAAAAAAAAAAAAGAAAAAAAAAAAGACTAAATGGTTAAATAACATAAAAATTTACTTATTTTTCAGATTGTCTGATGATGCACATCTAAGGCATGATACTGCATGTAGAATGTAAATGAAAAAACTTCATTCATTTTAAAAACTTCTCTTTACGAATATTGTTCCTTTCACATTTTTCAGTATATTAGTTTCTTGTAGAATTGCCTAAATTCCTTATCTGTGATTCTCCAGTCAACTCTAGAGGTCCTAAGTTGTTTTCAATAGCTCTACAGTGACTGAGAACTCATACAGGCCACATTTATTTCATCATGCAAACACTTACCTGCTATGGAGAAGAGGAAATGGATACCCCTGACAAATAAGAATTTTGCTGCTAGATAATTGTCCCCTTGGAAAGTTTATTCAATATGAAGACTCATTCAACATGAAATCTTGGAATCTGAGCTATCAGTGAAATGTGAAATACTGATAGCAAAGTGAGCTACATGCCGATATTGTTCCCTACTGCACTAGAAGTTATAACACACAAGGAGTTTAAATGGACTTCAAATGCTATTTCCATACATTTTAATTTCATGCTAAAGTGACATTGAAGAATAAGGGATAAATCAGTAGTGGCTGTTTTCACTGTTATTTTCACCCTCATTCTTTCTTTTTATTGTATGCATCTGTTACGGGGTTTCTTCATTTTAGGAAAATGAATGAAGCAGAAGTACTAAACGCTCTCTGAAAACTGGAAGATTTTTATCAGTAACAAGATATATGCAGATAGCTTTTCAGCTACATTATTTTGAAAGTTTTTGGAGTTTTGTGGGGCGTTTTTTGATTAGTCTTTTTTTTTTTTTTTTCTACAAAAGAAAACTTTCAACCTAAAGAGCTTCATGCGACAAGTCCTAATTAAATCCAAGAATCTCTGTTTCCTTAGTAACCACTCAGCATCTCCAGCATACAAGAGAAAGCAGCAGGTGCAAGAAACCATAAAAATGAAAAATCTTATTTTGCCAATTACTTATTGAAATATTAGATTGAAGTATTCAATATGGGCTTCCTACTGATTTTAGCAGTTTCTGAGTACAATTTTGTACTAATCTTTTAAATAATTATACACTAGTGAAAGTCATAAAATCATAGAATCATAGAATAGTCAGGGTTGGAAGGGACCTGAAGATCATCTAGTTCCAACTGCCTGCCATGGGCAAGGACACCTCCCACTAAATCATGGCCCCCAAGGCTCTGTTCAACCTGTCCTTGAGCACTGCAAGTGATGGAGCATTCAGTTTCCCTGAGTAGCCCATTCCAATGCCTCACCATTCTTACAGTAAAGAATTTCTTCCTTATATGCAATCTAAACTTCTCCTGTTTAAGTCTGAACCCATTACTCCTTGTCCCATCGCTACAGTCCCTATTGAAGAGTCCTTTCTCAGCATCCCCATAGGCCCCCTTCAGATATTGGAAGGCTGCTATGAGGTCTCCACGCAGCCTTCTCCAGGCTGAACAGACCCAACTTTCTCATCCTATCTTCACATGGGAGGTGCTCCAGTCCTCTGATCATACTCGTCACCTTCCTCTGGACTTCTGCCAACAGTTCCATGTCCTTTTTATGTTGAGGACAGCAGAATTGCACACAAGTCAACATGATTCTTTTTTTCTTTGGCATTCCACAATCTTTTGTTATAGGATAGTATACCTCCTGTTGTGGGCCGGATTAGAGGCCGAGGGCATGGCTTGTTAGAGGCTCTAAACAATCCAGGCTTTGATGAGTTGGAATATATTTCGAACTGTTAAGAGTAACCATAGATAGTTAAGAGTAACCATAGACAAGTTAAGAGTAACCATAGATAAAAGTAACCATAGATAAGAGTAATTACAGATAAGTTAAGCACTGACCCTTGTAAACCCTTACAGATACTGCTGAGCACTTCTTCCAATGCAGGCTAGCCACCTGCGTTAGAATGAATGTGAATTTTAGTCAGTAAGTACAAGAGCCCGAGACTCATGCAGTGTGGGGGGGAGCAGAGACTCTGTGGGGATGCCTGCAAAGAGTGAGCCTGCCACCTCGCACTACAATGATGCTGCTTGGAGCAGGTTTTCTAATTGTATTTACAGGGTTGTTGCACCACATTTTATATATTTACATTAGACCATGTAATTAGAAGAATGTTAGTTGCATAAATATATTGGTATAACTTAGCATAAGTGTTAAGCCTGACTGCAAGTCATGATGAAACTAAGCAAAGTGAAGAGTTAAGAACAAGCTGTAAATAAGCTGTCCTTGGGCAGGCTGGAAAGTCCTGAATAATTGCAGGATCCTGATAAAGGAGGGATGAAAAGAGCTGTACATCTGTGGAATGTCCTGAGAGATAGAGGGGAGACGAAGGGAGCTGTACGTCTGTGGAATGTCCCAAAAGCTAAAGAGAGATGAACCTGGGCAGAAGTTCCTGTTGCCAACAAGATACAGATCCAGGAAAGAATCATCCAATTAACAATTGGACTTGTGAGTGTGGACAGCAGGTGTTAGCCAATAATGAGTAGAATAGTAGCGCGTGGACAGCTAATGTGTGTGTGCAACAATGTATAAATGCGGGTTTGCAGCGTAATAAATCAAGTTTGTTTTATCACTCATATTGAGTCGACTAACTGCTCAGCCACTACCCTCTGGACTCTTCATCAGTACGGGTAGCCCTCACCCTACCTCGGGTAACCCTTATCCCCGACAAACCACAACAAAGTGGCGCCCGAACAGGGACCCGAAGGTAACAGTAACCCAAAGGTGACAAGTAAAAGAAGTGGCCCAGACAAGAGCGCCGTTGCAGCATCAGTGGGCACCTCGAAAAGTGTGAAGCCTAGATCAACCAGGAGGGGGGTCTGCACCAGTCTGGTGAGAGCTACCTTCACAGCAAGATGCGGGGGAAAACGCTGCATTTCGTGCTGGACACGGGTGTGGAAACACATTTGTGCTGGACACGTTGCGTGGAAACAACTTCCAAATATTCTTGCAGTTTATTGCAGTTGCATGTTTTGGAGTCAACTATATTCCCTTTAATTTTGTTGTGATATTCTGCATTAGTTTTTTGTTGGTTTTTTTTTTTTGGGGGGGGGGTTGTTTTTTTTTTTTTTTTTTTTTTGAGTCTGTAGATTGTTATATGAGAATATATAGTGCTGTCGAAGCAGGAGAGAACATCTACATGAGCTTCACAGAGCAAACTAAGCTTTGGAGAATAAAGCAAAATTACATAATCACAGTGAATTTAAAACAGAAATCTGTGAGGCAGGATGGTTTACATTTTAATACTAGGATTTTTCAGCATGTTTTATTTCATATTTATACTACAACTACTTTTTATATGAATAATTTAGGTTTATTTAGCACCTACTGCCAAAATTCAGGTAGTTTGCACCAAAAGAATGGCTTAAATATAGGGCTGTCTAGCAGAGTCAACTGAATGAGGATGAAAGAATAAAGTTTATCTACTGCTTTAGCAACACTGCTTGTAGGATGAATATGACCCAAACATAAAGGAACATTCAGACTTAGATAAGGCATTTAGCCAGAAATGATAGCTCTGTGGCTCTAGATTTTTTAGATGCCACAATTGCCTTGAAACTTTCATTTTCTAACTTCACTTTTATGTCCCAAGTTATTTTCAGCAAAATGGCCCTTTGCTCACAGTAGGAATTTTAATGAGCCACTTTTCAATGGTAAGATATTGAAATGCAGGTGTGCTTGCGTATAGGCCTAAACATGCATTTTGAATCCTTAAAAGATTGCACCTTTTTTTTTTTATGATTTCTTCTTTAAATCACACCACTTGTAGAAATTTGGTCTTAAAAAAAAAAAAAAAAATTAAAAAAAGAGGAATAAAAAAAGGAATAGTAGAAACAGCATAAAAGACAGATCATCCCAGGATAAATCTCTTTGACTGTTTGCAATTCTTACAGCCCATCTTGTATCTACCCTCTCCTGCTGGTAAGCCACCTATTTAAAACACAGCTGTAAATCATCTCAGTATGTTTAGAAGAGTTAATGGAGGCATCCAGACCAAAAAGATGATGGAGATTCTTCTTTGTAAGGAACAACAGCAACAAAAATTTGTTTAGGTATTAGAAAGCACTGAGGTCATCAAAAGATGTAGGTATCTTTGTCGTGTCTGCACTTTTTTTAATGAAAGTCTCTCTTCACGCTTATATTAAATCTCGCCTTTTATGCCCAACCAAATACTTGGCATCAAAATTTCCCTGCAGCTTAAATTTCTGCCTATGAAGCCCATGTAAGCATTTAGTCTTTACTGTGAGAAGGTTCAACCATCACACTCAAGCCTGTTTCTCTTTAACATTATTCTTAAATGTCACAGAGAAAAACTCTCTCTATATATCACTGAGTAGCAACATTTACCCAGCGTCTTAGTATATGTGATTATCATGTTCAGTTCCCCTATTTGACCTGAGATTAATTTATTCCATATTTCAAGCTTTTCAGCACAGTAACTGAGCTATCTATATGCAGGGTACTCTCACCCTGACTTACTGAAAACATTTTATTAGGTGGAGAATAATTATACATTTACTGAGCCAAAGTTCAAGAATAATAACTCTTTTCAGCTACTTGCTTGAACATTCATATGGGAGGAAGAGTTCTGAACTTCATTTTCTGTTCCAATAACTGCTGTAGTATTTAAACTTATTACTCCACCCTCATAGAAACTGAAAGTCAGAATGATCCCTTTCTGTGTTCATGTCCCTGTCACTAGGTCTGAAACTTAGCTTCACACCAACCTAACATACATTCACTAGTGGAAGAAAATAAAACAGATAAAAAATTTTCAAGATTGCTCCTTCAAAGTGGTCACATCCTGCTCTTGAACTCTAAATACAGAAGTAGAAAATCTTTTCTGAAAAAGAGTTAACCTCTGCTCTACTTTGAAAAGAAAGATGAGAGAGTTCATTTCAGGAAAAAATTCAGGAATTAAAATCATGGGAGAGCATAACTTTCATCCAAATTGCCAAAACCAAATCGCTTCACACTTCTTACCAGAGCACCAACATCCACATGTTTCTGTTATCCATAGTGTATGAATGGAAATTAAGAGTACACTTGCAACTTACATATTCTTTTTGAGAACTTTAAATAGAAAAAAAATACATTGTACAATGCATTAAAAATGTTAATTTTGTATAAAATATTATTTTGGTTGCATTTTTACGAGACTGACAAGAAATTCTAATTTGGACCAATTAAAATTTAGCCAGAAGGATTGAAAAAAAAAAAAGTATAGTAAAGATGGATTGTACCCAAAACAAAAGCCAGATCAAGTTAATATGTTAAGTAGTTATTCATTACTTTAATTATATTGTTAACAAGAACAGAAAAAAAGATTTTGTTCAAAAAGCTGGATTAGAGACATTTCTGTGGCTTTTTTTTTTTTTCTGATTCATTTATTATTATTTTTCAGAAACTTTTGATAAGTTTAGTATTACCAAGTGAATTTGTCACTTAATAAGTAAAATAAGTGATAATATATAAAATAATGAGATAAAATACAAATGTAAAGTATCAGTAGTAACTTAAAAGTGGCATGCCATCATACACATGGATCACCTCAAATTTACAGAGGTCATGACAAAGCATTCTGATTACACATATACAAAAATTTAAATAAAACACACTACACAAATTTCTAAATTTTGTAACCATGTTCTAAAAGGTTTTTTCATATATAGTGAATTATTCACAATATTATGTTCAAAATTTCAGAAACAACATATCAGCTTCCGAAGGCACTTTTATGACTAACTGAAGTATAAGACAAGATACTTTACAAATTGCAGAGCGGACCTCAAGAAAATAGGCTGTAGAATCACTGGACTTCAACAAAGAAAGCTATATGTTACACTCCAAAAAAAGAAAGACAAATAGCAAAGCTGTCTGTCAAATAATTTGTTCTATCCAAAGACAGAAGAAAACATGGAGTCCAGTTTCTAAGAAAAGTACCAAAAATAACTTATATTCCCTTCATATAACAAGTCCACTTCAGATGAATTTATTCCTATTTGCCTCTGCATGACCTTTTCAGATAAGTCCTCATGCATAAATACTTACTCTTTTAGCTATAGTGTGAATAGTTGTTAGCTATAAACAATAATGAAGAATAGGTTATTTAATTGCCTCTTAATTATCTACTTAAACCATAGAATTGTAGAACACCAGGTTGAAAGAAATCTCAAGGATTATCTAGTCTAACCTTTCTTGGCAAAAGCACTGTCTAGACAAGATGGCCCAGAACCTTGTCCAGCCAAATCTTAAAAGTATCCAACACTGGGGAATCCAACACCACCTGGAGAGATTATTCTAGTGGCTGTTTGTTCTCATTATGAAAGTTTGTCTTCTACCGTCTTATAGGAATGTCCCCAGCAGTAACTTATGCCTATTACTTTTTTTTTTTTTTTATATCATGTTTCTTCTTGTATAAAGGGAGTCTCCATCTTTGTAGCCACTCCTTAAATAAGAGATCAGTTAAGATATTTAAGTAAAAGGTTTTTTTTCCTTATAAAATCCTCAACAAAGGAAAATTTCATTGCTACCTCCTGCTGCTTCTTTAAGGAATTTTTTTTTTTTTTTTTTTTTTTAACTTTGACTATTCCAGGATTTTTGGTTGGTTGTTCTTTGCTGCTGTGTTGCTTTGTTTTTTTTTTTTAGTGACCTTGATTTTAACACAGAATTGACCGACCAAGATACACAGTTGCAACATTTATTCCCATAGTTTTAGGAACAACATTCCTGAGAACTGAGAGATAAAAAAGTTTCCAGCCTGGTCTTTTTCTCTTAAATCAACTTCTAACTTAGTAAGTGCAACACAGCGAGAAGAGTAACAAAAACTATGCCCACTGCTACAAATGTATCTATGTACTTTGATTGTGCTGCATAACAAGTAATTTAGTCTCTCTGGATCACAGTCCTGGGGACTTCCTGGCTGAAGGAAACCTGAAAGACTACAGTAAGGAAAGAAATTTCTTTTGGTCTGTTGACACATTTGGAATAACTAGGAATATTCACATACTGGGAATACATTCAAATTTTAATGGAAATAACTTTCAAAAACTCTTTGGTACAGTGAGATATATTTCAAACCAATATTATATTTTGCATTAAAATTCAAGTCTAGGTTCTGGCCTCATTATGCTGTGTGTGGTGGAAATGTGTATGACTTAGTGTAGGTCATATCATTTAAGTGTAATAAACACAAAAAGTTACCTGTGATGCCCTTCCTATACTTTTTATTTCTTCAAACATAATGTTTTTGTGAATCTCAACTAACTTACTTCGATATCAAAGCCCCAAAAGTGCCCATTTTCATTTAGTCAACCTCAAAAAAAAAAAAAAAAAAAAAAAAAATAGTTCAGTCACAGTCTTGGGAAGAATGAAGATTACACAGTAAAATTCAAATCACTTTACGCAGTACAGGCACATCCAATATTTCCCCTTCAATAATGTGCTATGGACCTTGCACAGTCATTCGCAGATTTCGATTTGGGTCATTATTCCTAATCTGCTAATTTCCTCTGAAAACTCCTTGAAGTATTGTTAAGCAGAAGTTCTCAGTTGTGCTGCATCATTTAGTATTTGGGAACAATGTAATTTGTAGTGGTTGAACATTGGATTCTTTCCAGAATTTAGCTACTTATGTCAGTGAATATTACATTGCTTTACCAACAATATTCAAATGTTTTAAACATATAATTACTGCTTTTTTGACTGCTCTCCCACCTCTTTTTCAACACTATAATTCCTGCTGGGTTTAATCATTTATGGATAGTAATTGACAAGCTAATTAAACTGGTGTTTTCAATCTTCACATGTTAGAACTGGTTGTTATCAATCTGTACTTCTTAAAAAAAAGATAAACCAAATGTTATACAAGTATACCTAATAGATCTAATCACTGCATTCAGCAGTTTACTGGCCCTTTGAAAAATTGAATATATTAAGATTACTTAAGACACATAAAACCAGACTAATATCATCAATAACAAAAAAAAAAAAAAAAAAAAAAATGGTTGAAAAGATTTATTTTGAGAGTGGAAAATATAAGAACCAGATTTGTTCACAGTGTACAGCAAAAGGAAAACACAAAAATTTATTGAATTTAGCTGATGGCTCTGTGTCAAAGTGCTGTAATTAATGTAACATGCATTTATAAAGCTCCAACCATCTTATTTGATACCAGACACCTACCAAGAATGAATTATCTAATTATATATGCTTTGCAATATCATACCAGGGGAAAAAAAAAAATACTTGGAAGAATCAAGCCATTAAGTTGAATACAGAAATCCCTCAGCAATTTCTGGATCATGCTGGAATGTTTCCATTAGCTAAAACTAGCTGGGAAGAGAGCACAGTTTAGTTGATTTTGCATTAAGCTCAGCATCATGTTCCATAAACCCAGTAAGAAAATAAGAGATGTTGGGGTTTCCATCCACATCAATGGGGCTGTTTTTTTTTCCCACCCCTCTACCCCCCCAACTCACTATCACTTATAGCTAGAGAATCAGACACAAAATACTTGTACAAAACACTGTTACCATTTAAAGATTTCTGCACAACCGGCAAAGAATTCTGGAAGAATTATCCAAAATATTTGCACTAAATCCTGGGTTCACTGTGTTAAATAAAACACAGTAAGACAAGGAAAAAAAAAAAAAAAAAGGAAAAAAAAACATTAACAACAACCAAAACTGACCAACCAAAAAAAAAAATATAACCCAACCAAAAAAAAAAAAAACCAGGCAAAATAACACTCCACCTGATTCTATTTCACTTCTATACATATTTTTATGTTTATCTCTGACAGATTATATGATCTGTATCCAGTCTAACAAGAAGTCTGGCAAATTTGCAACACAAAATATTTCTAAAGAAAGTTTTAATCCAGATATATGAGTTTGAAACATCGACATTAAAGTTTAATCAGTGCACAGTCATTCACTGCATATAACTAGTTACTACACTAATTTTGTACTGACTTATACCCACTGTTGCATTAAAATGCAATTTAGTGTCCCAAAATAAAAGGCAAAAAAACCCCTATCTAGCTAATTTTGTGTGCCTAATGTTCTTGAGAGCATTAAGTGCCCTTATCTGCAAAACATGTCAAGAGTACACAATCTAAGGTTTTGTAATGAAGTTCCTAGGGCTGTTACAGTTCTACTACAGCTCCAGATCCAACTCTTCGTGCATGGCACCTGTGTCTGCACTCCAGAGGATCAGGAATGAAAAGTGCTCAACTAACCAGTTGCTAGAAACCTGTATGTCCTGGATCTTTCCTATTGTACAAATGCTGAGTAGCTGTTCTGTAAATATTAAGAGTACTTTTGCACTGCATAAAGTGGATCTATCCTCTCTAGGTGCTATTTTATCTCTTTAACGACACATGTAATAAATACCCTTAGATTCGCAAACTCCAGAGACATTGTTAATCCTAACATGTGCAGATGGCCAGGGGGGGTTACAGTTTTCCACCTGCCCATTCTATAAATCCAGTTGAAATGAATAAATAGTTGCTCATCAAACAGAGTTGCTTGAGGCAGTCTGGTGTGTTCTGAACAGATGTAAAATATCAGGTATTCTGTTAAAAGAGACTGCAAGGATTTTTAGAGGTAGTGAACATGGGCTCTATTTTCTTTGCTTAAAATGATATAGGCTTCCCACTCTTCCCTGGTAACTCCCTTAACAGCTCAGGATGACGTGCTCTATAGGAGGATATTGCCAGGAGCAGGATAGAGCAACAAAAATTACAAACTCTTCTCACATTGCATAAATAAAGACTAACAGAAGCAAAAAGAGCACGTAAGTTATCATGGCTCTCCAATCTATTGACTAGGATGCTCACCCAGGCTGTTCTAGTACCTGAGCCAATTAATGTTTCAGGTTTTATATTAACTAGAAACTGTTCAGAAAAAAAAAAAAAAAAAAAAAAAGAAATAAAAAATGGAACAGAATAATAACATGTTATTTTTTTTTCTCTTGTGCCATATGCCTCCTTATGCTTGCTTTTCCTTTTAAAAGCAAATGTGTTATTAAATATAGAAATAAAATAGATTTAGCTGGAATATGTGAGCAGTCAGGGATACTACAGACCTAGAATTTGAAGGTCCTGACCTGGTTCTGAAAGACCTAGCAGGGTCTTTCATCCTGGTAAATAAAGATGAAGGTTATAAAAGTTCTAAAAAATGCAATAGAAAATTGCATTTTGGGTAAATGCAGCATCCCCTGAACTGTGAGATAAGAAGAAAGTCAACATTTCACATCTCTCTCTGATGTTTGATAGCTGCAGACACAGATTAACTTTTGGGTGGTGATAGTTACTGGAGTTATTAATTCCATCTGAAAGAAAATGGTTTAGTTTAAGAAAAGGACTGGTCCTCTGCAGTATTTCTTGTTAAGTAGCTCTTGAAAGAGATTGTTTGTTATGTTGGTTGTAATTAATCCTGTGTTATGGAATCTATAATTTCTCCCAATGGTTTAGAAAGCCTCTCTCAGGCAATATATGAATTTTCAGTAGTCAGACCTAGAATTTAATTCCTTATTATTCCATACTGTGCTAAAAAAAAAAAAAAAAAAAAAAAAAATCTATAATTAAGTACACTTTATTTCTATTTCTGTCATATCTGTATATGTAACTTAAGAAGCCACTGAGTAATAAAATAACCATTCTCTAGAGCTACTAGAATTTGGGGATTATTTTAATGACTTCATTCAAATTTTTTACTTTTTTTAATAACTTAATGCATGTCATTACTGCATTGAGCAAAGGTAGAAACATATGTGCCAATGTTAGGGCACCAGAGCAGACACACTCTTTCTTTAAAATGATTAGGACAGCTGTTCCGTAAATATCCTGAATTAAAAATGCATGTTGTCTGGCACTGCCATTGAGGCTTATGGCTTTAGCCACAAAGCATCTGAAGATAACTGTACACTGTTATTTTGCACACCAACAAGAGACCCTAGAAAAGTATGCTAATTAAAGATTTGAAATGCTATTTTAGATTTTGTTGTACAAGAACATTGCAAAAGATGATCACACATTTCTTTGGCACACTTCTGAACTACTCTGCCTGGAAAGAGGTAAAATTGAATTGCTAGTTTAGTGTGATAACAAACAGGCTGAGTAAAGACTAGGGAATACAGCTGGAAAAGTAGAAAAATTTTGCACCTAATTTTAACAACATTATGTAGGGTGTGGTTCTTTCTTCTATGAAGCTCTTCCTGTCTGCTGGGAGTTGTGTCGCATGAAGATCTTTCTGGGCAGGAAGAAATATGAGCATCTCAGCACCTTACAGAAAAGAGATTTTTGTGGCAGTTCTAAAGTCTGGAGGGAAGTATGGAGAGAAGCACCAAAAAGAGAAGAAGGGGAAGTTATTTATTATCATGTACTGACTTGCACCTTTCTTCTGAATTTTTTCATGTAGGAGTAAAAGGAAGCAGGAGGCATCCATGTGAAATGTTCAGTAGCTATAACTCTTCTGGTCAAGGGCTCAGACATCTACACTGCTGTCCTGGGTCCCACAGCAGCAGTCATTTTTATCCTTAATTTCTGGTGCAGTGCTATATTTTTGATTTTCAGCCTGGGAACACCTATGTTTAGGGGCAATTGAGTCATTATCAAATGCAGGAACCTTATTCTGGTTGAGAGGTGCGGCCTGCCTTTAAATATCTACATTTGTTAGTGTGTTAGCCAAGCCTGACATGAAGTAATGGTCTGTGGTGGCTCCTTCCCAGAAAGTCCCACTTTGGAAACCCCCATAAAAGTTCCAGACCTCAGAGACTCCTTTTGTGTAGCTGGCCACTTCTGTCGATGTAGGCTGGCCCCTGTGTCAGAATAAGTGTGCATTGTCCCTAGTATAAAAGCCCAAGCCTCATGTGATGTGGGGAGGCAGAACCTCATATCACCCAAGTCAACACTGCCTCTGCAGGGATGACCACTAAAGTTGAGCCTGCTGCCTTGCACTGCAATGGTATTTCTCAGAGCTGGTTTCCTGATCATCATCATATGGTCTTTGGAGTTGGTAAGAAAAAAACACATCAGAAATATCCTTTACTGTATTTTTGTGATCTCTATATTTTCCTATATTAATAAACTAGATGTGGTTTCTCTATTGTGTTTTGTTTCTGTCGTAGTTTGAGGCCCCTCAAACAGTTCTGTGCACCCCCCCCCCCTCTTTCTTCCCCAGTCCCGGGGAAATGG
>JASSUY010047318.1:0-11264 GCA_032466535.1 Forpus xanthops
AGAGGAATTTTAAACACTAATAAGACAACAAATACTCAAACTGAGGTGCAATAAAAACTGCTATCTGTAAAAGCCATGATAACAAATACTTTCACAGTTCTTTTTTTTTAACAATAGCCTGTTCTAAAGGGAACAGTTCTTTTAAATAAGTATTTACTGCTTTGTCACCATCTAAATAAGGTAGCATGCAGGCGAAATTCCCTTAAAATCATCAGTAGCCTATTTTCAAGTTAAGAGAAACTATGGAAGAAGATGGACCTCTAAACTCTTCACCTTTATATGTGCAACTAACTCAACTGCAACACATTACTTTCTGCCTGAGTGACAACAGCTGGAATTACACTGAATCCCTCATAGGGTACTCCCAACCTATCACTGACTGGCCATAAGCAGTATGTGCTTTCTCCCCATATTGTGACAGAAGGAGTCAGAAATGAACTCAAAGCAGAAAAGCAATCAGCTATTCCTCTGCTACAGCATCCTCTGCCCAAGCTGCAAAGCACCTCATCTCCAAGGTACACCTGTCAGGAGCAAGCTGAAGAGATTTACCCAATGTACCATAACACTGAAGCAGCGCTCTCATTCCAGCCCTCTGCACTGACCAGCAGTATTTCTCAACTCTGAAGGTGTTATCCAAAAATGAGTCAAGCAGGGGGTGGCTAATCTCCCCAGTGCCACATCACAAGGGCTGGAAATGGCACTTCTGATGAAATGCTTTCTTCCCTCTGTGCCAAATCCTGCAAATGTTTTTACTGAACCACATGCGGCAGCTGTCCAGCCCCTGGTTAAGCCATTCTCAACAGGCACAGGAGACAACCATCACTGCATCAAGCAGTCAAGGGGAAGATTTCTGCACAGGGCTCTTTCTACCTCTGTGCACTAATGCAGGTAAGGTGAGGTTTTTCAGCACCTCAAAGCCTAGGAATCTGCTTAGAGCTTTCCAGACCCGCTTATGGGTCAAATAAGTCTTATTTCCAAACACACAGGGCAGCACTATACATTACTTCATAAGAAGTAAGGAGAATACGAACATGAAAAAGGCTGCTTGTGAAACAGCAAACTGTGAGCCAGGCAGTTCCATAATGCAGTCATTCTAAGTTGTCCTACTTCCCACCCCTACTCAGAGGGTCCTGATGTACAGCAAGAACAGCTTCCCACTCTGCCCACCAATAAGGAAATCATGGGATGCTGTGTCTGGAGAACGGTTCTGTATCTCTCTGAGCTAGCCTCACTTACCGCCTCTTGGCCTTGCATTCGGACTCGAAAGAGTTTCACAGGCCGGGAGCCAAGGTATCTGGTCCTGGTATCAGAAAGATCACCGGTAACTGGATCCAGGACAGTTCGCAGCAGCACACCATTCTTGACATTAGCAAACCAAAAAAAGTTAGATCAAGATTACAGACAAGAAATAACAGCCATTATTCAAAACAGAGAGGAAACTTCTGAATTGGGTGCCTACTCCTAGCTTCTGGTACAACTCTGTTCTACAACTATATCCAAATTGGCTCTTAGTATGAAAAAGCATAGCTCCTGCATGCTCCTATTCCAAAAGGAATTACTTGTAAAACACATGCACACCAAACAGTAAAAAGCAAAAAAACATGCCAATGGCTTATGAGTACATCCCAAAAGCCATGAAAACCTGAGGCTAATTCCAGATCTGAGTCCCTTTTGGTACAACGTATTTACCCAAAACCTCATGTTACTTACAAAGAGCTTCTTACATCAAGCTTGAAGCACGTGAAAGAATCTAGGCTGCTCTGTTTTTACTATATGTTGAATTGTCAGAACGTTTTGGTCAAAGATCACAGAGACACTACAGGATGTAACAAAAAGCTGTGTAACAGCAAAGATATTAGGGCAGAGCTTGTGGTTATAGGCAGTTATTCCTTGCCCTACAGGCAGTTTCTAAAGAACTGCCCAACTTTTCACCCAGGTTTTTTTTTTTTTTCTTAAGAACATGCCTTCCTTCTGGAAGGGGAAAACCACAGTTTGATCTACAAGACACTCAGTTGTTAAGCCTGTTGTAACAAAGAGGGAACAGCCAAGCTTTGTATTGTGTTGCGTGATGACGAAGCTACTTTCACAATCCATTTTTCAAGTGAAAGCTCACCAAGACACGCCTGCCAGAACCAGGCAGGCACCTCTCACCTGCAGTCCAATGTTCAGGTACAGAAAGCCAATGGAGCCTCTCTCCCCCAGCTCATCCTGCTTTTCTGTGCCACCCATCTCCACGATGCACAATGACTCAGGCTGAGCAGGGAGGGCCTGCATACTCAGCGGCTGTAAGCAATCCTATAGGAGACAGGACGTTAACACACAAGTCAGCAAGGCCTGGCACGGCAAGAGGGGATTCAAGCTACATCTAAGAAATTTCAAGATGCCCTTTTAAATCACCAAAAAGAGTATTCAGCACAGGAAAAAGGAAAAAGTCCAAATAAACACTAGCTCTGTGGATTTTGGCAAGCAAGAGTGGTAGCAGCCCTGCGGTTTGGAAAAGATATACTTGATCCTTCCAAACTTTTCTAGCAGTTTGTAGCTATTTAGCATGGAGACAACTAAGCAAAGTTTGTTACTTCAGTCATCTTCTGAAAACTATACTGCAGGGAGAGAAATTATAATGGTGGTTTGATGCTGACCTGCTTGCAGAATGAGTCTACTTGAGTACAGGTTTAAACAGTGAGACAAGGAAAACAAACACTACCACCACCACCTCCCCCCCCCCAAAATCTAAAACAAAACAATGAAACAAATACTTTAATTTCTCATCAGCTGAATCTCCAGGCTGGGTGAGGCTAGATAAAACAAGTAAATTGTTATCGGTTAGGATCAGGAACCATGCTTCTTCCCACAGAAAAGCCATGCAAGCTATTCATTCCTGGTCATCCAAATGAATATGGAGAGACAGCTTGGATAGACAAAGCACACCTCTGGGATACTCTCCTGAACATTTCAAGCCAACGAAGAGGCAGCAACAGCACAGCTACTCACTGAAGGGTCAAGGGAAATAATTCTGACAGTGTTGTCCACCAGCCCAACAGCTAGGAATCGGGAGCGCTGCTCCCCAGGAGGAACATTGGCCAGGCTCATGCAAACCACATCAGCTGACATCTCCTTTCTTTCTGTGTACTCATTCAGCTGTCCTGACTAAGACAAAAAAAAAAAAGCACAAAAGACACTTACTGACAGCCCAGTGGAGTGAACCAGCACCAAGATGTCTGTCCACACTTTCCCCCCACCACTTCTTTTTTAGGCCAGTGCTTTGGATTTGCTGTATTTTTCAAAAAACATTTATTTACAGCATTATTTCAGCTACAGTTGGAAGAACCAGAATAGCAGTAGTGTAAGTATACAATTTCCAGCCTCAATCTAATTAGCCATTAAATAATCTCAGACAGAGTCCAGCTCTGCAGAGCTTTTATCTATCCATTCAGGAAGGATGCTTCACTACAGAATCCCTGTCTGTGGGTCTCATCAAGGATCAGTCTCTGGCATGCCCCACAGTCCATCTTGCTCCTCCAAAACTCATTCTCAATGTTAATATACATACCGGGTCCATCTCAAAATAAACCAGTTCTCCTCCAGTCAGTGCTATCACAACCTGTCTCTGGTTCACAGCACATTTTACAATGGTTTTCTTCCCTGGCGTCTTCCACTCATTTACTCTCTTATCTGCTCGGATGTGCCGGATCCCATCTGGATAAACCTGAAAGGACAAAAAAAAAAAGTCATAGTAATTTTGCACTGACCACTCTTCACAACTCTCACTGGTGGTTCTGACACAGAAAAGCCACAGGAAGCACTGCTCCTGGCAGTGGTGATCCACTAGCTATGCAACAGGCTGGACTAACACAAAACTACTTGCCAGCTGGAAGCATTGCATCTTTGAGCTACAGTAAGGAACTGCTGGGCACACATTGAAGATTAGGAACATCTTCAGCTGGTCCAGTTCACTTAGCACAATGAAAAAAGAGAAAGGAAATTAAACCTGTCATTCTTTGCCAATCCACACCTTTAAACATGACATACCCTGCTCTAACATAGAAATTGTGGCCATGCAGTAAGCTCAAAGTGGCAGATGTAATCAACACATCATAAGCAGCCTTCCATTACCTGCACCAAAGCATCATCACCAAGAAGAGAGCAGGACAAGGTGGGTGTAGTGCCCAAGAATCCAGAGTCAGTCACTTCTTCTACAGTCTCTCCGATAGACAGCACCAGTGTGGCATTTACGAAGGACACAATGATATAGGCATCAAATTCATCTGGTCAAGGGAGACAGGGAAAAAAGGGTGTTAAGTAAATGCAAGGCTTCTCAACAAAATTAGCAGCCTGACAGATGTTCATCAGTTGCTCAGAATTCCTGTGACATTTACATCTGCTGGCAGTATTGTGCAAGTTCGTTCTAGGACACACTGTCTGAAAGCCACCCATGGCTAGACTCCAAAGAATGCAAGACTGAACCAGGGGTCAAACGATCCCGATACAGAGTCAATTCACCAAACTTTGGATTCTGGTATGCAAGACTCCAGCCTACATTTTTCAAAGACAGTTCAAGTCTAAAAGTCTTTAGCACTCAACCCACGTCACATCAGGAGCTGCATCCAGATTTAACACCCAGTGACATAAAATTAAATACCCCAATAATCTGAACACATGGAACTCCTCTGCAGAAACCACACCATGGATGTTGTGAACAGTAGGTTGCAGGACCTTGTACCTAATCCAGTATCCATGTAATAAGAGGCTGCAGAGAACAATTCAGGTGCAGTGCAGCAGAGCAACTCTGTATTAGCGTGCTCTACCCTCATCCAGAAGCTCAGCTAGCTTACATTCATCATATAGCCACCCATACAATTTTCTGGGATGAGAAACAATTATATTTTTTAAGATAGAGCAAACATTGACCTTTACTTCTACTGGAACATACGACAGTATTGCAATTACTATCTCCAGTACTGGCTTCTCCCAAGAGGGACAGCTTGAGAGAGGCCAGTAGCTTGCATGTGGAACAGCTATGCTAATTAAAATAGTTGCAAGAGCTCCTTTGGAAATAAGGAAATTTTGTGGGAAACAACAGTAGTATGACTTGGTAAAGGGAACGCCCTGATTCACTGCTGTCCATTTTCATTCTGCAGAAGATGACAGGCATTAAAGAGGGGGAGAGGAGTCCCATTAAAACAGAATAACAAAAGCAAAAGAAACAACAAAGTCTGCTGGGAAATTGAGGCAGACGCCTCAGTGCAGAAGTAAGACTGCTTTAGAAGCAACTCCACTTCTGCTGCTGTCATCATGCAAGTGCCATTTCTTAAAAAGAAAAAATTCCCCATTTTAACACAACTCAACCCAAAGCTCAGGCCTATGCACCACAGCACAAGACAATTAGCAGAGGTCAGGGTGTAAGTGAGCTGTCACAGTTTTTGCCCTTGATCAGAGTTTCTCCATAATTTTCACATGCAGGAGACATGGAGAAGTGGCTACAGATTTTCTAAGTAGAGAAAGAAAACACAGAACTCTCACTGGGTTGAATACAAGATGCCAACAAACACCATGCACCAGCTTAAAGAAACAGAACTGGGCCAACTGAAACAAATGCTCCAGGAATGGATCCTTTCCTTATCCACCCTGTTCATGTGGAAGCTCTGCCAAACCTGCTGCATCATGTTAGTAACAGAAAGGTTTTACATACAGCTGAAAATATGCAAGTGAAAAAAATCCCATTATTCTTCTTTCCAGCATCTGGTATACAGATCACAGCTATGATCAAACTGAAGAGCTTTGTACCATTAAAGCAATTCTAACAGTGGTCTGTGGCATAAACCTCTAACATGCTCCTAAAGCCCACAAACAAGAGCAGATCCCACTTGAGGAAATGAGGACACAAGAACTGAACCTGCACATAGAAACCAATCTGTTACTATTTAAACCACAGCCGATGGTAGGGGTTCAGCAAGACATGAACTGTTAACACACTAGCTATTTTTCACACTCAATAGCAGCTGCTCCTACAAACCTGCCTGAATTTTTCAACACCAGCAGTCTACAAGAATTAAATTCCTTTAAATAGAAGTTCTAGCAGTTCACAGGTTAAGCATTTAATTCATAAATATCCTGTAGACAGGATGTTCTAAAAGTTCAATTTCAAAGACCATCACTGCTTTCCAAGCTCGAGAGCTGCTGCCTTCCTCCCTGGGGGCTGTCATTCTCATGATACACCACCATGTCCCAGCTGGAGGCTTAACCATGTGATTTGGAGCAGGACAAAGAACTCCCATTTGGAAGCAAAAAAGATTCCCTTAGTCTTACTCTAAATGAAAATTCATTCCTACCTCTTTATAGTTCTGAGGATCTTTTTTTCCACTGGCTTACAGTTACATCAGAGCATGCCTTTAAGTTTGTGTCAATAACAGTGACAAGTGCATTTTTGCTTGAAGTCCAGCAATGTTACTTAATGCCTTTTGGCTGAAGCTTTTGAAATAAAGGGTCTGATTTACCAGAATTGAGTCAGTGAATAAGATGTGTTCATCCAGATCCAAACAATACAATTTTGGTCTAGAAAATATAGCAGCCTAACTGAGATTAAGAAGACTAAATTCCTATAGCACATTGAGAAGAATTATCAGGAAAAGAAAATATCTATACATTTTAATATGGAAAGATATTTACTTAGCTCTGCATAATCCCAAGCATAACATCAGGCTCTCCAGAGTTCTGAACTGATAGATGTTATTTTGTACACAAAATACAAACACACAAGACTTCAGAGATGCTTATGACTGTTCTAATTGCTCCAGTTAGCTCCTTTCAGCGAGGAACAAAGACATTTTAATGACTCCGGAGAAGCATAGCTGGATTATTTTTTCTATGCATTCATTACAAGTTTTCTGCAGCTTCATCCACACAACAGTTATGAAAATACACATTTTAGTCTACCAACTCTATCCTACTGTGCTTTTTGTCATGGATTCAGCTTCAGTTATTCCATGAGAATTCCACTCCTATACACTAGCCCATGCACGGTACAGTTTATTCATGCTCTGCAGCACGTGAATTTAAACCACCACAAACGCAGACACCACTAGCTCAGACTTGTACAGTGAACAGAGAGCTGAAGAGCGTAACAGGAAGACAGTACTTTTTCCTGTGTTTCTGTTGACTACTGCATGGAGACTGTGCACCTAGGAGTCACTGTACATTGCTTTTTAGGCAGGAGCACCAGCTATGGAAGGCAGGCTGTCTGCTCTCAGTTTTGCACCTATCTCAACAACCGAGCATCCAGCCATCTAGCTTCCCACACCCTAATACCCAAATGCAAGAGGGTTTGGTCCAAAACCAATCTGCTTTTCTGATGGGCAGATGCATCTGTCCTGGGTTCAGCTGTGTTATTTTTCTCCTTCCTAGTAGCTGGTGCAGTGCTGTGTTTCAGCTTTAGTCTTGAGAACAACACTGGGAACACACTGATGTTTTAGTTGTTGCCAAGTAATGCTTACCGAATCAAGGGCTTTTCAGTCTCTCACGCTCTGCCAGTGAGGAGGGACACAAGAAACCAGGAGGAAGCAGGGACAGGACACCTGACCCAATCTAGCCAAAGGGGTATTTCATACCACAGCACATCATGCCTAGTAGAGAAACTGGGTGGAGTCACTTGGAAGGGATTAATCACTGCCCAGGTCAAGCTGCGTACTGATCGACAGGTGTTGAGCAAGTGTACTGTGCATCACTTGGGCTTCTGTTTTTTTTTTTTTTTTGTGTGGGTTTTTTTTTTGTTTGTTTGTTTTTTTTTCCCCTTTTTAGTTTATATTCTCTCCCCTTGTTATTTCCTTCATATTTATTTCATTATTGTTTGTGGTAGTAACTTTATATTATACTTTAGTTATTGGACTGTTTTTACCTCAATCCACAAGGGTTTACATTCTTTCAATTTTCCTCCCCATCAAATCAGGAGCAGGAGGGAAAAAAGGAGAGTGAGCAAGTGGCTGCGTGGTTCTGAGTTACCAGCTGGGCTTAAACCACAACAGCATCCCATAACCACAGGGCATTCCCATGCCAGCAACACCTTCAAGCACACATGATCATTTTCTGTTCAAGGTCTGTACAAAGCAGCTGGGAGCCAATGCTCAGTCTAGAAGGGAGCTGAAAACACCCATAAAAAACACCTCTGATTTTAGCAAGGACTGGCCATTCTGCAGACACATAGTTGATTATTTTGTTCCCCCACACACTGGAAGATGGCAGTTGCTTTCTACTCCTCAGCTACTGAAAGCAGCAAAGGTAACAATCCTCAACTATACAACAGCTCCTAGAATTCGTTCACTGAAAAGCTTAGCCTTGGAATTCTCTGTGGTTAGCCTGTGGGGCAATACAGTAGCCCCTAGGAGTGAGTACACACCTGTGGTGATCAGCATCTCCACCACCAGGCACCTGTGGAAGAAAAAAAAAGGCTTGGTATTGGTAGTATCACCACCTACCAGCCAAGGTTAGTATTTGCTCTGAAGGTTGCAAACCTGTACCTTATAGAGGCCTTGCAGCATAGGGACACTGTGGCAATGAGGCAGAACCAGGCAACCTAGCACTACAAATGGAATGCTCAGAAACCAGCGCCTGCACAACTTCAAGATTAGATACATGTCTGAAATGATTCTGCAGGCCTTTTGATTTTAAACCCAGTTAAACTGTTCCTGAATTCAAAGGGCTGTAACCTGGGGATTGGTTTCATGTAACTTTAAACTGTATTCAGAAAGTAGCATGGTTCATAGCAGCCACAGCTTCTAGCCTTCTGAAATCATAGACACAATCTTCATGCTGCAGCCTGGAGAATTTGCAAAGAGGAAAAAAAGGCAGTGAGACTGGCCTGTTTCATGTAGGTTAGCAACAGTTCTCCATCTCCTGAAAAGTCAAAAGCATTCTCTGGAACCCCAAGGGAAAAGGTTTTCAAACTGCAAGGTGAAGTAAGAAGCCTACATGTCCCAGAGAGAACAAATGTTACCAACTCCTCTTCCAGAAAACAGGAGCAAAGGTTTGTCTCTATCAAACTAGAACACTTCTTTTAAGAAAAGCACATTATTTCTGACATGAACTATGGAAATACTTTTCCTCTGAGCACTCTGTGCTCAAAGTTCCTTCCATGGTGCTTAGGCAGTACGAGTCTTAGAATCAGAGAGAAATCACAGAATGGTTTGGGCTGGGGCTGAGGCTGAAAACCTCACCCAGTTAAAACCCCTGCAACAGGCAGGAACACCTTCCACTAGACCAGGTTGCTCTAAGTCCCATCCAACCTGGCCCTGAACACTGCTAGGGATGGGGCAGCCAAAGCTTTTCTGGGCAACCTGTGCCAAGGCCCCACCACCCTCACAGAGAGGAACTTTATGTTAAGATCTCATCTCAGTCCCTTCCTTGTCAGTTTAAACCCATTTCCCCTTGTCCTGTCCCTACAGGCCCATGTCCAAAGCCCCTCTCCAGTGTTCCTGTAGCCCATTTAGGCACTGGAGCTGCTCTAAGGTCTCCTCAGAGCCTTCCCTTCTCCGGGCTGAACAAGCTCAGCTCTCCCAGCCTGTCTCCAAGAACAGGTGCTCCAGCCCCTGCAGCATCTCTGTGGCCACCTCTGGACTTGCTCAAGCAAGTCCATACAAGAATGGGAAATGATGGCATGTCTTGGATAGCAAGGTAAATCCCACAGCAATGTTTGAAACTCCCATCCGGTTACTGGCTTCCCTGGAAAACACACTACCTTGTGACTGCTTAAAACCAACATACTATGTCACCACAGCAGGCTAAGTTCTCCACTGTAACAACCTTATCATTTTCATACACAGTACATAAACAACAAATCTTTGTGAGATTTATACAAAGCCCTTCCCAGAAAATAATCACTGGGGCTGGCAGCATCCAGAACAGATGTTTTAGGTTTTTTAGGAGTTTGAGGCAATGCAAAACTCTCTGTTCTCACCCTCAAGAGAAAGGCAGGACAAACGACTGTGTTTCCTCTTGTACTTTAATAATGCAAACCTGTTATTTCAGATCAGGAAAAAAAAAAACAAAAACAAAAACAAAATGTATCAATCAAACCAAACCCTCAATTTAGTGTATTCTGACAACTTCAAATCTTGACTTTCCTGGAATCAGCAACACTCAATACACTGCTGGCTTTTTTAATAGGAAGAGTGTCCTAGCCCAAATAGACCATTTTCTTTGAAGATAATGCACAGAGGGAATAAAACACAAACACTGTTGCTGATTTATCTTCTTTGATCCGTAATTTGTATCCCACTTTCTCACAAAGAGCTGACTACTGTACCTGTCAACATGCATATAACAGAGAGCATGCTCCAATAAAAAAGCATAATTAATGCCTGCTGATGTCAGAACAAGAACTTATGGGAAGTGGGGAAGGATGAGGAGGTCAGCAGCTTCAAGCTGCAAATGTAAAGCAAACACAGCATACTGGGAAATGGATGTAGCTGCAAGCAGGTACTTCTTTGCCATTCAGAAGTGTGACAATTCTAGGGGATCAGAGGATGCCTTCTAAGGACAAAGAGGTGGCTGCCGATTCAAAACCCAACTTCTGTGGATGACATACAAGCATCACGCAACACCTTTCCTACCTCCTTGAACAGAAAAACAGCAAAATACACCAAAAAACATTATCACTTCCTTGTGCTTTAGGAAAATACTGCATACCTTCAACATGTCTCCTCACTGTCCATACAGCATTGGGGTTACCAGGTAGCTCTGAGACAGCCATCTCAGATACCTAAGAGTAAAGAGAAAGAAGGCTCTTTTGAAAACAGATGTTTAGACTTAACTAAAGCAAGCCACCTAACCACCAGCAGCTTTTAAGCCTTATTGCAACAGGGCAGGAAAGCTAGTAATTCCTAATTATTATGCTCTCTCCCCATGCCAGATGTGCTGCGGGGTAAAATACATTCAGCAGTGATACAGCAACATCAGAGCTCTGGATGATCAGCTTCATCAGAAGATCACCCATTCCCAGCACAGACAATAGGATGTTCTGGCAATACACTCAAGTATTAGAATAGACAAAATGCAAGTGGCTGGAGTAAACTGAACAAAAGCCTCTGAGACTTTAAGAGTAAATAGTATAACCCTTCTGCTTCCAAGAAGCAAGTCTAGAGAAAGTTGCTCTCTAGACCTATGGCAAAAGGAGAATCCTTTCATTTTAGTTCCCTTATTGCAAGGATTTTTCTCCCACTGTCCTCTCCTCTGAAGCATCTCTTCTGAAGTGCTGAAGTCTTACCTCAAGTCCA
>JASSUY010047319.1:0-17155 GCA_032466535.1 Forpus xanthops
CCCCTGGACTAGCGGCCCAAGCCTGCACCGCCCCCCGCCTCCTGGGGCGCCCGGGCGCCACTGAAGGCGGCGGGAGGTGCAGGATTTGTCCGCTAGTCCTGGGGTATCATCTGCTGCTCCTGTAAGGGTTTGTAGGGATGGATAGCTGAAGCTGCCCTCCTGGGTTTCCGGCAAGGTCGCTCAAGCGCTGCCTTTACCTGCGGGTGCTACCCCTGCAGGACTTTATTGAATCAAAGCTGAACAATCGCAGTTTAGAAAATGTTAACTTTCTGCCAGCTTCGCATGTTTAAATATAGAAATGTGTTTGAAGTGTATGTCATCCCATGTATAGTGCTACTGGCAGCTGGAGAAAGCTAATCCAATAACGTAATGTTTGAAATTTAACCTATCTGAAGCAGCAGAACGAAATTTGTCCTTTTAAAATTTTGGTTATCACTCGAAATTTATGATACCATCTGGATGGTGAGTGTTGTGGAACCGTTGCAAGTTTTGCTTCTAGGTGAACACCATTAGCTCAGCTGAACTGTATTAGTTTTGGGGGAGTGTGGGTGTCACATCACTTAGTTCGGCTGGTTGTTATCCTGGTGCTTAGCATATAATTCTAGCAGAAGTGATTTACCTCTGGAAGGGATAGAAGTTTCCTCAAGTTTGGCTGAAGCTTTGAAAGGGGCTTCCTCAAGCCTACCCTCTGCTTCAAGTATATTAATACCTAATGTGTATTTATGTTTAAAGCATTCAAGCACGTTTCTCTTTGTGTTCTCCCTAATTAAAACTAAAACAAATACACTGAGAGGCATTCAGATGTTTCAGAGATGGGAAATGTAGAACAAGGGGTCATACAGAACTTGTGTATACTGGAACAAGTTGATGGTCATTTATTTATGCTAGAAAGACAGAACGAATTCTATGAAGTTTGTGTTGACACTGTGCAGGTTCGATGCACAATGGATATTGGATTAGAATTTGGATTACACAGTGTGGAAAATGTTTTGAGTTCTGGTTTGTGTTACCTAATGGCATTAGAACACTAAGATTGATAGTAAAAATGGGCATAAGGCCTATACGAAAACTAAACTTGTTTCATTTACATCTATAAGGTACTATATAGTCAGCCAGAAAAAGACATGATGTCTGCTCTACTCCTCTAAGCAGTTTTACACTGCTGCAATTGGTTCCATTTGACACTGCCTCTGTTCACACAATTCTTCTAAGCCCCACTGGGCTCTGAGACAAATTGGAACAGGTAAAAAACAAGCCCTCAGAAGCATAAGTATCTGTATTGGTATCTTTTGAAAGATTCAGTGACTTTCTGTGTGAATGCCATAAATTTTTTAGTCTTTTGCCATATGTTGCAATGAAGATTATACATGAATGCAGTAATCTCTGTGTAAGTCACATAACTAAAATACAATTTTGGATTATTCAGATTTGGATGAAGATTGGCACTTCATAAAATTTTTATGAACCCGGCCTTGAACACTGCCAGCAATGGAGCATTCACAACTGCCCTGGGCAACCCATTCCAGTGCCTCACCACCCTTACACTAAAGAATGTCTTCCTTATATCCTATCTAAACTTCCCCTGTTTAAGTTTGAACCTGTTACTTCTTGTCCTCTTACTGCAGTCCCTCATGAAGAGTCCCTCCCCAGCATCCCTATAGGCCCCCTTCAGATACTGGAAGGCTGCTATGAGGTCTCCACGCAGCCTTCTCTTCTCCAGGCTGAACAGCCCCAACTTTCTCAGCCCATCTTCATACGGGAAGTGCTCCAGTCCCCTGATCATCCCCATGGCCCTCCTCTGTACTTGTTCCAACACTTCCATGTCCTTTTTATATTGTGGACACCAGGACTGTACACAATACTCCAAGTGAGGTCATAAGAATAAATAATTTTTTCATTTATAAATAAGTAAGAATTTATTCACAAGAATAGTAATTTAAAACTTTTTAAGAACTTCTTCACTTTATAAGTGTTTTGCCAACAATGGATTTTGAAGGAGGAGTCTTCTATTTATAAATTGGTGGTTGCAGATGACTGTTACCCAGAAGTTCTGTCTGGTTTCACTGTATGCTGGATATAGGGATCCAGTAGAAGTCCTCTAGGTGGATATAATTGCAAAACCCCATGTATCTCACATGAAAAGGTGTGAAACTTAATTTTACAAGGTAGGAATCAGAAATTGGGTAGAGATGAACTCTGCACCTGTGTGAAATAGACATACATCCACTTAAGTTAATGTGGTCTTCAGCTTCCTTGAAAATGCATATTTTTTCCACCTTTCAGCTTCCACTCGCTGCAGAGTGAGAACAGTTGTGACATGTTCTTTGCAAAATGACATGTATTAAAGGGTACTGTGAAGATTTAGTTTCTTCTTTTGTGCCTTGGCAGATTTTTGTTCATTTTGCAGCTGACTTTATGTTCAGGACAGAGGTAAATGAAAGGGAAATGATCAAAAAAGTTTAAGTTAAATCTCATTCTCTAACTTGTCACAGAAGTTACAAGATGGTAAAGTTTTCTGGGCTTTACTCATACACCTTTTGATCATCTTCATCTGTGTTGGTCCTATTTTTTTTGGCATCTGTCCTTCATGATATAGGTATTATATGAAACGAAAAAAGCCCTGCAACAAAACATGGCATGCTTTCCTGGTTTGCCTGCTGTCCTGTTTTTAACTCAAATTCTCCCAAGCTCATAGGATGAAATACTACAAGGTAGAATCCATTAGGGAATTTTTCTTTTACATGGGCAATATCAGGTAGGGCATTCATATAAAATATATCATGCTTTATAGGCTATGAAGTCCTGTCTTTGACTTATTGTTCATTTTTGTTACTAGAATGAGCAATTTTCTGCCTTTTTTTTTTTTCCCTCAGGTACTTCACAGGCAGTTAGTGATCTGTTAATGCTGCACAGCCAAAGATGCAGAAAACAGTTTGCAATGCCATTTGTGTGTATAATTGTGACTTTAATACAAAACTTCATATATTCACAGTAGCTTTTTGCATTTTAAGATATTAAAAAATTATATACTGCTGAAATGAGTCAAAAGTCATAAAAATACATGGAGTCATGTTTCTGTGTGTGAAAGTTTTCATGTATCTGAAAGCTTTCACTTTCATGACACCTTTGCTGTCTATCCCATGGCCTTTGATCTCTCAGTGTCACAATGTAATTCTGATCCTCAATCTTTTCAGTTCTTCAACTTCCTGTGCATCATCCAGCCTTAGTAAAAATGATCCTTATTCCACTGGTTTAGTCACCTAACATTTTAGTATTGCTAAATCAAGTGACAGAGACGTTGAAAGCAAAGAGTTGAGCTTTTAGAAAAAGGCAAACACATTCTCCTTTCTGCTAGGAAAAGCATTTGTATAAGTGATCTGCCACTGCAACTCCAGCGAGAGTTATAAAGGTTACTAGTAAAAGTGGCTTCTGGGATTCCTAAGTTTAGTCATTGCTGACAGTCATCCAAGATCCACAGTATTATCATGCCTGATCTCAAAAATGCAGTTTATCTGGGTGGATGTACTTCAAAGGGAAGATTATTTTGAAAGGAATTGAATGTTGTCATTGTCTTCATGAGTTTTCTTGAGTAGGATCGCGTATATGTAGCATGAGAGATTTCTGAATATATGTAGGATGCTGACAGGAAAATACATAACAGATGCTTGACCATAGAATGAGCAGTTAGCTCAAGACAGCTTATTCTACACAGCTGGAGAAGAAATGTCCCATTACCTTGAACAAAGCGTTCTGCTTGCGAGATGATTGTTGTAGAATTCTTAATGTGAAGATGTGACCTGCAGTAACTTTGTACATGGATATCCTACAGTTATATCAGTCTCACTTGACCATAAACCCCTGTAGAAATGAGGGTGGGCAGGTTATGACGGTCTAAAAATTTATAGTTTAATGGCTGGTGTTGGGTCTGCATTTAGGGGAGAGGCACTACCAGAATAGCACACACAAACAATTGTGATAGCTGTGCTTCCTTTACTGTGGTTGTGAAGATGCTGTCCTAGACTGCATAGACTCCCGTGTCTGTGTGATCGCTGTGTATATATGTACACACACCCCCACTGTCTGTTATGAAGAGCTAGGCATTAAACTTAAACAGAGGCAAATCAAGTAAACTCTTTGGTTAAAATGTAGGTTTTCATTCAAAAGGTGCTAATACAAACAGATTTTTTTTTTTGAGACTATTTTGTTCTTGCCCTATTTGAAGTGCATGAAGGTGGCATTTAGGGATACGATTTAGTGGTAGACTTGGCAGTATTAGGTTTACAGTTGCTCTCAACTGTAAAGGTCTTTTTCAAGATTTACAGTTGGACTTGATGATTGTAAAGGTCTTTTCCAGCCTAAATGATTCTATACCTCCATTTATGTATTATAATATTAATAGAAGCCCCAAGACAGATCTGGCTTCTCAAAATGTAGCCCAGACAGCAGTGAGTTTTTAAATGGTATGGAATAGCAATGGGAAAGACACCATAGCTCTGATAACAGCTGGCTATCCTAGTTCAGATTATGGCTTTTAGAAACAGCATGACTAGTTTATGTAAGAAAATAGGCCATAGGCTGACTGCAATCCCTTGTATAACTAATGACAGGGCAGTTTTGCCTTTTTGTGATGGAAACACAAGGTTTTAGAAGTCTTACATGGCTGTTCTCACTGAATTACCTAATTTCTGAAAACTTTGTCACTACTACCAGAAAAAGATGGTACTTGACTATTTTCATCCAACTTTATTGGTTACTGCAGTTTTGGTGAGTTCATCTTCTGTAGGAAGATGGCGAGCATAGAAAGGTGTCAAATGACAAAATCCAAATAAGCACGTTTTCATCTTCTGCAGGGAACTTAATTAGGAATCATTTGAGATTGGACTTAAGAAAAAAGACAAACTGTACCAAGTGATTTTGTCAGACTTTCCTACTGTGTTCTGTGCTTAGTCTGCAACTTCACCTGTGATTTTGATTCCAGAATAAAGTGAGTTTTGTTTATTTATTTTATAAATGTATGGGATAAATTTATTTTTGCTTTAAAGAACATTCTTCTTTATGTGACTCTGCGAGGAAGGGAGTTGGATTGATGGAATCTAATCTTCATTTTCTTCACCATGAAAACAGTGAACAATGTGGATAACCCATTCTATAGCTGTGTGAATTCATGTAGCTAATCCCTGGTCCATGCCCATTTCATCTGAGTTTAGTTAGTTCTTTGTCTGGAGCTCGATTGCAGCTCTTTGACAAGATGGGAAAGAGAGTGTGTTTATTTTATTTTGTTTGTGCAGTACCATGCACACTGTGACTGTGGAATAAATAATAGTTGAAATGGATTTTGGAAGGGATTATTTATTGTCCTTTTTTCAGTTTCCTTAGATTGAGAAACATCTCCATATTAGTTTACGAAAATGTAACATTTGGATATTGTGAAGATATCTGATTACTCCCATGAGGACTTAAATTAGTCCCTCTGAATTCACTGTTTATGAGTGAATTGATGGAATATTGACTTTATTCTGCCCTTGAAAGCTTTTGGACTATCATGCAATTGAGAGAAAACAATGGGATGTGACTTGCCATGAAATACTTTTGGCATTGTGAATTAGAACAAAAAGCTTGTGGATATATAGAATTAGCACAAATGTGTAATTCTTTTCAAAGGTATAGTGCTGCAGTGTGCTTTTTTTAAGCAGTAGTTTAGATGAGTAGGCAGTGGTTTTAATCCTTGTAATGGCAGTCTAACTTGGTTTCAGGTTTAAAGCTAACAGTAAGTATTTGAGTGCGGTCAGTTGGAGAATTTAATTATTCTGCTATAAGTATTTGAAGAGAGGGAGAACTTTTAAGGGTGGTACTGCAGGAGTATGTATTGTGAAACATCAAGTTTATTGAGAGGGAATTGTAGGTCAGCAAAAATTCTTAAATGAAGTAATAGGTACATGGTAATTTGTTATGCTGTTGTTGTTGTTCCTCAGCAATATGTTTTTAGGAAATCTGGATGTATCACATCTATGGTACTGCTTTGAAACTGTGTCCACCCTCTTCTTTTACATAGACTCAAGGAGGGGTCATTCTGCAAGTGTAAAGAGATCTCCTTTTGTGTGAAGAGGGAAGTGCTGAGCTGGTGGCTTCCTTCAGGCGTCTTTGTAGAAGGTACTTCTCACATGTATGGATTTGTTTTTCAAAACAAATATTTTTCAAGAAGGCATGAATATACATTAGTTAAATTTCTATACCGAAAAATTAATAAGAGAAAAAATGTAGCTATCTAGAACTAGATCATCAAAAAGATTAAATGTAAAATTCAGTTATATGAACTACCAAGAAGTACACAGTGCATGGTTAGAAATACTATAAAATTTGCAATTGTAATATTCACTTTCAGCTGGAGAAGTCCAGTAGTTGAAATTGGTACTTTTTAAAATGCCTTTTATGAGGAGACTTCAGTACTGTATCTAATAAGCCTGCTTTGAGATTTTCACTGTTTCAAGGTGATCAATGTACTTGGCTTTGCAATCCCTTTAATTATACCTTACTGTTTTTGTTATTGTAATTGTACCCCATTCCAAATTGTTCCATGCAAATACTATCAATTACTACAAACACTATGAATGCTGTTACTGTGAATACTATTACATGAATCCTATTACTATAAATAAAGATTAAAATATCTTTTCAACTTACTTCATAAAGTACTTCTGACTCCTAAGGAAGCCTCAAAGGTGAGTTGCTGTTTGTTGTATTCTCACAGTGCTGTGTTTTCCATTTCCCAACTTTTTTTTTCAGTGCAGTAGAGATGGCTACTTCATGTTTACATGAGTTTGTATGAAATAACTTGAGCATCTGTAGAGTTGTGCTGATGTAAACAAATGATGCCTACAGTCCCATACCCCAACCATACCGGAGCTAAAACCATGGTTGGAAATGGACTTTCAGAGCTGAAGTATTCTTATTAAGATACGTGACTGCCTTCTCTCAGTATCTGTTTTTTTCTTCTGCCTTGTCCCAAGCCACATGGATTCTTGTTGTTTGTCCCTTTATGTGAAAGATCCAAATACCTGAAAGTCTGCATCCTTGTTACGTTTCAGTATTGAAATGCATGAGACCAGATCTAGAACATCTAATTGAACTCTTCTAGAGGTGTAAACAGATAAGTGGAATTTAAGCACATTAATGGTATTTAGCTGAGATGATATGCACAGTTCCTCATATTGCCAAAGCTCTCTTTTTTCTGTGCAGGGAAATGCATGGTTGGTGCAGCACAAGATTAAGGAAAACCAGAAAGAGATTGTTGTGTATGGAAGAACTTTTGGGGCATACAGAGGCTGAACAGTAGCAAACATGTCATTTATGTGACAAGAGAGCAATACAAGGTTCTTTGAGGTAGTTTGTTTTCTGTAGCAGGTGGCTGAAGATGAGATGCCACTTAGGGAGGCAATGGTGATTCACATGATGGTTGCTCCTGAGTGTTTGAACAGGTTTGTTTAAGGCATGTGATAGAATCGGATAATCTGGGAGTTTCAGATTTTCAGTCACATCATGCATCGGTTCTTATGCTTTACAGAGCTCAGGTTACAAACCACATCAGGTCTGCATTGTTCTCTGGCTTGCATGAAAACAAAACATGCAGTGTAAGTAAAATGTTCAGTGCTGACTTATTTACAGATTCTCAGAACATTAGGAAGGAGAACATACTTTGGTGGTGTTTGGTTTTATTCTTGCTGACTTGCTAGCAGAAATTTCCTTGACAATACAAAATATAGGTTAGAACAATGCCACAAGGGACACCAGAATTCTTAAAATGTGTACTTCTGCAGGAATGAGTTGTTCCTAAATACGTTTTCCCTTATAGAAAGTATTGTCACTTCACAATTAAAGTGTTCTCTGCTTCAGTCTCAAGTGTGTATGTGTATATATATATATGTATACTCAGGTATGTGTATATATATGTGTATATATGTATATTTTTTTTTTTAACTAAAACTAATACAATTTGAATTTGCTACTGCTTTTTTGTTTAGCAACAACAATAATAACAATTATTTTATTTTGCTGAAGTGCATTTGGTCACATCAGAGCCTGAGTTCATGGATGTTTTAGGCCAAGATCATCATGAAGGCCAACATGTGATCTTTCACTGCCATCCCCAAACACACTCATACTCCCCAAAGTTATACATTTGAATTTCAGAGCTTAGATTTATTGTAGCTGTACCTATTACAATATCGTTTTCATATATGACTTTCCTACTAGTCTTGCTTTTCATTAATTTCTCCACCTCTGCTTAGTTTTCCCTGCTCTCTTCTGAATGTCCATCCTCTGAAATTGTGTAATCTTTTCTTGGGAATTGCTGCTGAGGCTTGTTTAGATTTTTAAAATAATTACAAGTTTCTAGGAATTAAAAAAAAAAAAAAATAATTAATGTTCATGTGTCTTTTGGAAAAATCTCATTTGTCACTTGAAAATGTAACTTTCACTGCAGTGGTATAGCCTGATACTGAAAAATAACCATGTGGTAGCAAGTTATCATTTGGTATGAGGCATTCTGGTTGAATGAATGTCTTACAGCAGCAAGGTATTCACTGTCTGATTTTTTGCATGGTAGAGAGTAACGAAACAGTCTGAGAGGGGAAAATCAGCCCTGTGACATATTTTCCTTAAATGAAAGAAGTCTGCTGCAGTCGTTTCAACATTTATTCCTTAGCGGGCCACTGCTTTTGGGTATCCAGTCCAGAATTGTTTGCAGCTCTCATGCAATGTCAAACTATGAGAAATATTTTATTAGACCAATTTAATTTGCTACATGCATGTGCCTTATTCTGAAGAAATTAGTTTCAACATCAGACTTAATAATCTCATTTTGTATTCCTAATTGTCCTGAATATAAACTTTTATAAGCCTTTTTGCAATTTTGCAGTACTCAGTAAAACCTTCTATGGTTTTGATTGCCTATACACTCCACTTCATTAGTCATCTAAGCAAATAATTTTGGATATGTATTAACTAAGAAGTTCTTTTTTTTCTATTTGACTGTTTGTCTGTCCTGTGTAGTAACAGATGGGTTGCACTTAGTTCAATGAACCAGATACAAAAAGAGCAGAATTTGCAGTAAAATACTGTTGATGTTGCATTTTTTTCCACACACAATAAAGTCTGCTTTCTGATTCTACAAAGTGAATGTTTACACTATTTCATAAGTAATTAAAATGTTGCCGCTATGTTCTGTGAAACAAGTAACATTCTCAGCCTGGATGAGCTCATAGGTATAGTTTATGCATTTTGGATTGTAGCTGTGTCAGCATAAGCAGCTCCTTTGTGGTGCTCCAGGCCACTGTCCTGTCTTGTTTCTGCTTCAGTAACGGTCCTTCAGCTCTTTGTGGTATCCAACAGTGAACTGGATTAGAAGCTATTTTTTGTTTTCCTTAGGATATTTAATTTCTCTTATCCTCTCTGATTTTTTTTTTTTTGTTTTTGCTTCCTTTTGCACCATTATCTGTTGGGCGCTTTTTTTTTGGTTTTCTTTTATTTTTTTTTTTTTTATTTTTTTTTTTTTTTTATTTTTTTCTCTTTTTACTGGAGAAAACAGTAGTTTCAAAACTTTGGTCATAGGAGTGTGTTGGCATTCAAACTTTTAAAGTAAGTTTGGGAATTTAGAATCATACTTTTTCCTGCAACACAAGAACTCCTGTAGAGTTCAATTCCACAGTTTCATCCCTTTTGGACAGGAGCTGAAGAAAGTAATAACCCTTTAATCAAGAAGATAACACTCACCAAGTACATTTTCTTGCACAATGCTCTTTTAGATTTGCCTGGTAAATGCCTTGTATGTGAAACAATTTTTTATGAGGAATTTGGGTAGTTCTTTCTTTGCATCTGCTACGTCTTTACTATAACTGTAGTTCCATTACTGAATATTTGGCTTGATTCTGATTTCTGTTTGGCATTGTAAATAGGGAATATTTCCATAGGATCCAGTGAAATTACCGAAGTTGCAAAACCTCCTTGTTCTTCCCTCTCTCTCCATCCTCTTTCAACTCTCATTTCCATTTATTGGTAGGATGTTATAAGCTGAGTCCTTCAAATTGTTTTCTTGTGCCTGTGTATGAAAACATGCTCTATTATGGCATATTTGTCCAAACTATTGCATGGTGATTGGTACAAATTACTTCTGTAGAAGATAGTGAGTGGAATAAGTATCTTTAATGTGCTTCAGGGAACAGTGAAATCCAGTATTTTAGTGTATTCGTATTTAGATAATGAAAGTGTGGGTTTCTGCATTTCACATTGTTTCTAAGGATTTGATAACAAATACTGCTGATAACACAGTCAGGCTGTGAGCTGGTTTAATTGCAACTGTTTGCAAATGGCAGAAAAACAGCAGGAACACAATGATGTGAATGGTGCTCATAGCATTCCCTGGAGGGACAGCTCAGGGTTGGAAGTGGTGGCTGAAAAGGAGCCTGGAACTGTTAGGAAATGAAGCTTACTCCTTGTACTTTGACTCCTGCTATGTTCAGAGAAACAGGATCCTGCTAAATGCACAGCAGGGCATATGAGATACCCAATGCTGAATTTCTCCACCTTGCTGGAGGAGAATCCAGAACCTTAAAAAAACAGATTATCGGAGTCAAAAGGGAAAATGGTAGTAGTTGCTGGAGCATCTGCTTTCTACGGAGACAAGCTTGCAAGTGCTGTGCATAGCATCTTCTTTGATGGCAAACAAAGCCCTTGAAAAAGTCACCCAAAGGCTGGAGGAAGAGCTGAAACAGGGGTATGTAGTGACTTTGTTCCTAGTGCTGCTTCCATGAAGTGTCATTCTCGTAAACAACTAGCATGGCTGCTGGCTTGAAAGTGGAAAACTTTTGCACTTTTCTTAGCAAATTTAGCAAGCACAATTTCAGGAGCAACAAAATACCAACAAAACTCAACTCGGAAAAAAATGTGGTAATTGCACGGGCTATAGAAATTGCCTGGGTTTGGAACTGGGTCAGCCAGGAACTTGCATGAGACTGAATATTTTACCATAGACTTTTATTTTAGAGGTCCAGGAGGGGAAAGGTTGGATTGCCCCATCAGAAATACTGCAGTCCTTGACATTAGCAGTTCTTGTGACTGATACAGTTTTGCTGAAATTCATTTGGCTTGGGTCAGTATTGCTTGTAAGTTACTGGGCACAACAAAAAGACAAATTTTTTGAGCACAGACTTGGACATAGGAGCCATTACCAGAAATGTCTTTTCCTGTCTAAAGAGGCAAAGCTTAATACTGTATTGCATTTTGAGAAACGGAGAAGTGGGATATGCTTTTCAGTCCAAGAAGGATGAAATGCTAGTGTTAAAATCCCACTCAAGATTGCAAAATATGAAGAAGTATATACCATGTGTTCAAACTGATGTTTCAGAATATGATCCCACACTTAACTGCACAGTGAGAAACACCTGACCATCTTAAGCAGTAAAGAATGGAAACAATTGCTCCCATCCTGCGTGGCTTTTTTTGCTGGTGTTTGGTTTTGATTTGACCGTTTACAGAGGTTCTCTTCATTCCTTGTTTGTGTCATCAAAGACCTGTATGAAGAAAGCATGTCTGAATCTTCAGTCACTTTTCAGATCTTGCTCACTAGTTAAGGTAATATGGCAGCATTGCTTTGTGTTACAGACTAGGGGAATCTGTCAACATAATGTTGGAGAACTTTACAAAGAGGAGATCCTGGCTTTTACAGAGCGGTATTTTTTTGTTTGTTTTCAGTAGTGAATCTTAACTTGTCAAACAAGTCAGCATCCAAAGAGCAACCAAAAGACTTTGTACAAGAATGAATGTGTGACTGTTTTGTGTGTGACTTCAGGTTTGTACAGTGTACTGGATGGGAGTAAGAAGATACTGCCTGGATGCCTGCCACAGTCTGTTTACTATACTGACTTATATACTTTGTACTAAATGACATATACTAAGAACCTTTAACCAGGTAGGCAGTTATCAGTAGGAAATTTATATCAGAAGGGGAGTGGGAAAAGTCTACTTAGTACTGATTTAGTGAAATAAGCCCTATAAATCAGGAGTACCTCCTGCATGAATTCCAAGCTCATGCACTAAGACCGTCGCAACACGTGGTGGGGATGAGCTTTCGGAACAGACTCCTCCAGAAACTAGCAACACAGCTGTGGAAACTGTTCATCTTGGAGAAGAGAACCTGTGTGGAGATCTCACAGTGGTCTTCCAGTATCTGAAGGGGGCTTACAAAGATGCTGGAGAGGGACTCTTCATCAGGGACTGTAGTGAGAGGACAAGGGGTAATAGGTTCAAACTCAAACAGGGGAAGTTCAGGTTAGATATAAAGATTAAGTTCTTTACTGTGAGGGTGGTGAGGCACTGGAATGGGTTGCCCAAAGAAGTTTTGAATGCTCCATTGCTGGCAGTGTTCAAATCTGGATTTCCAATGTAAACATAACAAGGGTGACTCAAGGTATTTCCCACTGTTCTTCAAGCTCTGAGATTGATGCATTCACTCTGGTCAGAAAAAGCAGTATGATTCTAGCACCATTTCATCACCTATCTCTACCTGCCTTGGCAGTGGTCTATGAAAATTGAGGTAAGTATGCCACTGTGAAGTCTAGCTCAAATAAAAACTCCCTTTACTGGACTGGTTTTGGAATGCATGTGTGTTTTCATGCAATTTAGTACCCAAAGAAGGGAATTTCTTATACTGGAGTGACTGTGGATCTTTAGCTGATAGAGTTCTGCCAAAAAGAGGAAGGCATAGAGAGAGTGTTTTAAAGAGTTGCTGTGTAATGGAAAACATTGAATCTGCATAACCTAAAGAGGCACCAAAGAAAGAAACCTAGATGTAAGAATTTAGACAGGAAAGAATCCAGTTGGATTCCCCTTGGGCAAACAGTTAACTATTGAAAAGGTAAGGTAATTCTGCAGTAAGCAGCCAGCCAAGCTTGAATTGTGAGGTGAAAAATCCCAACTTCTGGCCTGAATCAACTGAACTATATTTGAAAGATGAACTTTACAAACTGTTTCAATTCTTACTTGAGGTATTAGGAGCGATGGCTAGGCTGGAGGTTCTTGTTGTTTTGATAAGAGTCAGAAAAACTGATTGCACATCAGTAAGAACACAGATGAGCCTGCCATCCCATGCAATTTACTTATGTTTTGTCATTCTACATCTACTTTTCTTATAATGTTGATTTTTCTTACATTAAGCTCTTGGACAGGCTTTGATTCTGAGCTGGGTGTTACAGCAATGTGAATAATTGCAGGGGTATTTTTTATCTTAGCATGGCTGAAAGTGTTGGGTTTTTTTTTGTTTCACTGACTAGGTCTCAAAGTGTGTTATGGGAATAATTTTACCATGTGGCTACAATCTGTAGTAAATTCAAGTGCTTTTATAACAATGCCCTTCATTTTGAAGGGATTTCAGTGTCTTTGATTATACATAACTGTTTGAATTTCTGGATCAAGGATAAAGAATTAAGTATTTTCTTTTTTAAAGAAATAAATGCTGACTCTTCCTTCCCCTCCTGTTCTGAAACTAAAACAGCTTGGCAGTAGTGTTTGAATATAGTTCCAGTTAAACCAGTTTTGGAACATAGTTTGTAGGCCAGAATGGAGTAAGGCCAATGTACATTAAAGCTAAGTTTTCAAACCTAATTCTAAGCTGAAATTGTAGCTGTAGTGAGAGAGAATGATGTAAAATTCAAATACAGTGTTTGCTTCTTTTCTTGCTTCCTTTTTTCTTCTTTCTGTGGTTACTCAAATTGTGCCAGGCTGCTAGAAACTGTGCTCAAAGTTCTCATGAATTTTACCGCTCTTCTGCCTGAGCCCCAGTCAGTGTGGGTAGGAAATTACATAGTTAACTAGTTATTTGAGGAGTTTTTTTACTTTTAAATCATATTATTATAAGGTAATTTTTCACTTAACTTAAAAATTAAGTTGTGTGGAGCCTGTCGCACAGCAGATAACCATTTTTTTTTTATTTCTTTGCTGTGTCATTTATTGCAAAATAGTTGAATCAAAGGCTGTTTCTGTCTCCCTTAATACTTTCCAGCGTTGTACAATCACAGCTACTTTCAACTGCTTCAGTTTGTCTGCTGTTTCCTTTAGAAGTACAATTTGCACTATGAAAGGATGACTGCAGGATATTATTTTTAACGGTTAAATAAAAGTGATTGTACATCTTTTCTTTCCCCCAGTGAAAATGTCTAGACTTTTCTGAACCTTTGTAAAGCTATTATCCAGACAAATTAGTTCCATGAATTTGAGCCACATCAACCTCAAGAATTATCCAAATAAATGGAGTCACTAAGTCATTTTATTATTAGCTATAACAGAAAGCATTGCTGACAGATACAAAAGGAAAATTGCTCATCAACTATAGCCCAGGGTTTTTTTTTGTTGTTTTAGGGTATTTTTTCTTTGTTGTTTTACAGGAAGATTTTAATTTCATACAAGCGTTAAAAAATATTTCCCAGCAGAGTGGGCATTCTGCTGCATAATAACTTGGGCTGTCTCTGGGCATTGATAAGTTGTATTAAGCATAGGTGTCATGAGGACATGTAAGAGTCCATGTAATACCCAGTTATATTTTTAGGGAGATGTTCAGCTCATATGGGGGAGAGGAGATGTCATTCTCCAAACTGCCAGTAGCTTCTCTTTGATCTTTTATACTGTTTCAGAATTCATACCAATGCCAAAAATTAACCTTCCGTATCTATGGGTTCTCATCTGGTTTTGATTACACTTTCCAAATAGTCTTTTATTCAGTATGTATTTGTTACTTCTTTCTTTGTGTGCCATGTACCCAGTTTAGTACACTTTGAACACAGAAATTCTCAGAATGCTTCTCACATTCACTTAGAGTCCATCTCCTCTCTTTTATACAAGTTTCTCCAAATGTGTTTTGGTTTAGTTTCAGGCAGTGAACATTATTTTGTTTGGCCTTTTGTTCTTTGTGAAAGAAAGGGGAGGAACAAAAGAAGTAGTTTGAATAAATTGAATTAAGCTAAGTTCAGAAAGAGCCAGATTCATAGTTTTAACAATTTCCCCAGTTGAATGATACTTTCATGGTCTGCTTATGTGTCTTCTTTGCAGAGAATATGTTAGCAGAACAGAACTTTGACACACGAAATACCTTTCTGATGGGTTTGTTTTTTTCAGAGTGTGCTTTACAGAGCTTTAGGAACAGGTAGAATGAAAGGCAGAATAAAATGGCATTGTCATCCCATCATTGATCTTAGTGCATACTTCATGGTGATAAGCATGAAATGGTAAAGTATTTCTCTGCTTTCTTGGAGGCATTTGCTGCCTATATGAATGATTTATGCCTAGGTCATGACAGAATTTCTAATGTCACGTGCTCACAGCAGCTGTCACAGCAGAGAGTAAAGTTATATGTTCATAAGAAAGATAAAGGATTTTCATTGTGACAAAATATCTGTCTCTGATCTGTTTGATCTCTGGGCTCAGTAGTTCTACTGCATTTTTGTCCTTTTCTCATGTTTTGGCTTAATAACTATCACTAGTTTCACATGAAACATTGCAGTCAAGTGCTGAGCTCACTGATGTCCTTCAAAAGTAAATCCATTTTTTCTGTTCTGGACGATTCATTCATTTGCTGTTCCCTGCCCTAAACATCCTTTTGAAAGCATTCCTGGCAGTTGCTCAGTTGTCTGGAGCTTATGGATGGATTTGAAGTTCCCATCAAAAAAAAAAATTTTTTAAGATCTGTTTTGAAGATAGTGAATCACCTCTCATGTTTTGGAGATTAAAATTACTTTTTCTCTATCCAGTTGTAGGGATTTTTTTAGAGTAAATGAAATACATTCAACTGTAACCTTGTGAAGCCTCATCCTTCCTGCTTGAAATATTACTTAGCTATATCTGACATGTAGAATAAATTCCCTTGAAAATGTCAGAAGAAATATCTATATACATGGTATAGCTAGAACACCACGACTTTTTTTCCCAGACTTATACTGTCAGAGTTTGCAAAGATTTCTCTCATGTCAACAAGAGACTGTAACCTGTCACCATCCGGTTCATTTTTAAGGATAATCAGAGTGAGTTAGGATGACTACTAGTGCTATTGGAGAACTACGAGGAGGTAGAACCTCTACTGTCATTGGGAGGTAGAGTGAATGCAAATGTTTCTGTATGCAACAGTCAGTTTTCCATAGCAGGTTTTCATAAATATCTGCTGTGCTATGCAAAGAATCAGGTTTGACTGATTTTGTCTTCTTTGTTAAAGTTTTATACCTGCAGAGTTTAGAAATAGAGGTTAGCCTTTAGAGAAATCCCTGACTGAATAAGAAGAAAATGCCAGTGAATTCCGGGTGAGTCACATAAGGCATATTTTCAAGGTTGATTTTTTTACCTTCTGTTCTAGCAGAAAATTCTGCTGTGCATACAATGATAGATTTTTAAAACTTTATTTATGTAGACTCAAAAAACCCTACCTAATTTGTGCAACACTGAAACTTTGCTAGTAAGTACAGAGGCACTCTTAATCCTGAAAGTCCTAAGGAGCTCTTTGCCCTTCGTATCCTTTTATCAAGATGCAGATTTCCTGCCTTGGTATTCCAGACTTCCTTGATATTTTGTTTCTTTAATTAGGGATTGTTATTTGTATTTTGTGTAATGCAGGTTGATAGTATTTGAGAAGGATATTTTTTTTCAAAGGTGTTTTATCACCTTGGATGTAATATCCTGGAAAAAAAAAAAAAACAGTTGTTACTAATGGATGAAGTATAGAATAGTAATTGCTGCATTTTCTCCTCTTTTTTTTTTTTTCTCTCTTTACCAGGATATCGATAGATAATGTTTTAGGCAGTTCAATACCAGACACTGAATCCAGGATGTTTTGCTTGAGAAGGCTATATAAAACTTGTGAAAGGGGAGATATTTGGTGCTTTGATGAATCATTTCTATACTTCAGAGGAGAAATGCTAAGGTACAACAGTAATTTTCCTTATCATCGAAATATTTCATAGAATCATAGAATAGTTAGGGTTGGAAAGGACCTTAAGATCATCTAGTTCCAACCCTCCTCCCACGGGCAGGGACACCTCACACTAAAACATGTCACCCAAGGCTATGTCCAACCTGGCCTTGAACACCACCAGTGATGGAGCATTCACAACTTCCCTGGGCAACC
>JASSUY010047320.1:0-28316 GCA_032466535.1 Forpus xanthops
GGAATGGCTTTAACCTGCCAGAGGGGAGGCTGAGATGAGCTCTTAGGCAGAAGCTGTTCCCTGTGAGGGTGCTGAGGTGCTGGCCCAGGGTGCCCAGAGAAGCTGTGGCTGCCCCATCGCTGGCAGCGCTCAAGGCCAGGTTGGACACAGGGCTTGGAGCACGTTGTTCCAGTGGAAGGTGTCCCTGCCCGTGGCAGGGGTTGGAACTGGATGAGCTTTAAGGTCCCTTCAACCCAAACCACTGTGGGATCCATTCTCCGATCCCGACGGTGGCGATGCCCGCTCAGGAGGTGTCACACGCGCATTCCCACACCCCCTCTCCAGGGCAGTCCGCATCGCGGCTCCTCCTCCATAAGAGGCTCAGCGCAGGGCGGGCTCTGCATCGCTCCGTGCCGGAGGCAGTGCGGTTCCGCTCCGGTCACCAGCACCCATTCCCCGGCCATGTCCCACTGAGGTAAGGAGGAGGGGACCCCGCTGTGCGCTGGGGATGCTCCGGATGCGGCGCGGTGGCTGCCAAAGGGGTGCAATGGGTGGGATGGAGCGGGGATGGCTGCGATGGCTCCAGCGCAGGGTGAAACCTGGGGAAGGGGCTGCGAAGGTGGGAAGGGGGGGGGGGGGGAGGTTGTTTCAATACCTCAGTCGTGCCACAAATGCCCAGCAGCACCGAGCCAGCTCCTGCAACGCGGATTAGCGCCTCGGTCGTTTCTAGCTGCTGCTTAATTGCGCTTGGCTCAGCCTGCAGGGGCTGGGCAGAGGGTGGGGGTCGGATCCCCCCCCCCCCGTTCCGCTCTATGCAGCCCCCGACCCCTTTGCTCCATAGCTCATTCGTGTTCGGGAATTGCTCCGGGATCGGGAGAGCCTGTTGGGATGTGCCTGGCGCACGGGTGATGGTCCCATGGGTGTCCCCCCAAATCCATCCCTCCTGGGATTCCTTTGCCCTCTCCCTGCTCTGACCCAGCCCCAGGTGCACCACTCGGGCTTCTAAAGCACAACCTGCTCCCAGGAAGATGGTGCTGCTCTTCAGGGAACAGCAGGAGTTTTCCCTGCTTGTGTCCAGGCTGTTTGCGAACCTGGAATCATGGAATACTGGCTTGGATCTTCTGGTCCACCCGTTCTTGGCAAAGCACGACTCAGACACCGTGGGCCAGCACCCTGTGCTGCTCGGGAGTCACCACTTCCCTGGGGAGATTATTCCAATGGATTATAGTTCCTGCTATGGAAAAGTCCCTCTTGTGTCCAATTGGAAACTCCCCAGGAGTAACTTGCGCCCATCACCCTGTGTTTTAGTGCTGTGTCCTTTGGTCACATCAGTGCTGGTAAGCAGTGTCCAGGACTATTATTAGAACCATCCCTGGGCAGGGATGACCCACTGTAGGACAGGTAATTCCCACAGAGCAGTTTGTATTCTGCTGCCTGGTTTGGGATTACAGTGTTAGGTGCATGGGCTGTGCTGGACCAGCTGAGCACCATTCCATAGAGCAGTCCCAGGCTGTCCTAGGGTGGTTACTGCCATGTTATCCTAAGCAAAGTGATAGTGGCATCTCTTGGTATCTCTGAGAAGATGAGTGTACAATGGAGAACCTGTTTTATAGGCAGCATGGAAGGAGACTCTGAAAGGCAACAAACCAGTCGGCATAAGGTGGCCTGGTTGCTAAATCCCCCTAAAGAAGGGGCTGGCAGGAGCTGGAGGTGGTCTTCCCACCACCCCAGGCTGTTGTGTTGGTGTGAGGGCGCTCCTCTCCATAGTACATGGTGTGAGTTCTCCTCTCCATAGGCAAAAACATGTCTAAGAGCCAAGCTTATGGGGTTAACCTGTGCTTTACATTGCTGAGGACATGGACTGTGTTGGGAGCTGACTCCTCTCCTTCTCCACTATATGATGCTATGGGTCCTATCTCTCCTTCCATGAGGTAAGGGGCCGCAAGGTCCCAACAGTGGTGATGTGAAGGTCCCTGTGAGACCCCGTACAAGTGTCCCTGCTACCCGGTGCCTAAACTATCCCAGTGTCAGCAGAATAGGGATGAACACGGGCAATATCCAGGACAGCACTTCCCTCCTGTTGGTTGATGCTCAAAATCGCTTTCACGTTTGGCTTTGCAGTCTCTGAGCTCTGCCCATTTCCCCATATGTTTGTCTAAATCATGTTTGAGTTGTGGTGATGGGCTGGAGCCAATCTGTGTCTTGTTGAAAGCTTTGTGCTTCTGTAAACCCAACATATGAGGACCAAAACCTCTTCTTGAGCCTTTTGGGGTGAGGCTGGAACAACTTCATGATCTACAGCATCTCCCTTTTGACACGCACATTTATGAGACCTGAATCCTGAGGGATGAACCTCTTTTCCAGGGCAGTATCATTCCCAACTCATTTCCCCACCTCAGAGCAGTCGCTTCATGTCCCTCACTATGAAGTTTCCATGGGCTGGGGAGTGCTGTACAGTGTTTCTGTCTTACGCGTTGCTAACTTGTGACTTCCCAATCCTCGGGTTGCCATGGAAAGGATTATGCTGTGATTAATGAAGGCATTGTCAGCTCTGAAGTCTTTTCAAAGCCTTTCCTGGAGCTGCTGTGAGCGGCTTCCAAGCCCAGCAGAAAGGGGCTGGCAGGAGAAGTGGCTTCAAGCCACATGCTGGGTATGGTTTGGGTTGTCAGCACTGATACCAAGCTGTCAGGTAGTAGTTGTTGCCTCCATTCCCTACTGGATCAGTCCCTTTTGAGGGTGAGAGGAGAAATGGGGACCTTTATTGTTCTCTTGGGGCAGAACCTAAGTGTTCTTGCTCCTGAAGTGCTGTGGGACAAATGTCACTGTAACAAGGGCCTGGCAGGATGTGGAGGCAGCACATAAGGAAGCTTTGCACCATGAAACACTTCTCTTTGCTAAGCAACATACAAGGAGAACCTGATATGGGATGAGCTGATGTGTTTGTGAGTCTCTGGTCCCCCAGATAAACCAGAAAGCTTCTCAGGACAGGGCTACCCCAGCAGTGTCCATGCTTAGAGTGTGCATCCATCTGAGCCCCTGCTCTGATAGGCTCTAACAGCCAGTATACTGGGATAGAGCAGAGTGTGCAGCTGTTCCTGCTTCACAAGCAGAGTGCAGTGCATGGAAATGCAATGAAAACCAGACACCTGAAGTAGATTGAGTGCTGAATAAATACAAGTTCAAAATCCAAAGCCAAAAAACTCTGGGGACCAGAGGTTCATTTCTCCCCAGCTTAAGCAGTCCATCCTCAGCCTAGCTGGGATCCTAAAGCTGAGTGCTTGATCCCACTGGCAATCTCAGAGCAATTGCAGAAAGGATTAAGCTGTTCTTAGACCTCAGCCTTGGCAAGTTCCTTCCAGAGGTGTTGGTTCAGCTGCTGCCATCCCCACCATTTAACCTGGTGTAACACCCCAGTGTTTGCCCAAGGCACTGATGACCTGAACGCAGTTTCCACATGCATGAAAGGAGTTAAAACTTACCCTTTATGTTGATTATAGACTTAAAGGCTGCCTTAGGTGGAGGTTTCCACCATTCTTGTTGCTGGGCGAGCAGCCTGGCCTCTGACTTTAAGAACAAACTGATCTTCATGTCCTTCCCAACCCTATGCTATGATGGTGGAGGAAGGGAGACTTGCAAAAGAACCTGCCTGAGGTTATACTGAGTGTTGGCAGAAATGAGCCTCTGAATCCTGCTCTTTTCTATGCCTGTCTCACTGGTGACACTGTGTTGAGAGGGGGCTTCAGCCCGGGAGACAAAGCCCCTCACTGCAGCAGTTCCTAACTTGGATAGGGAAAGATAAACCTGGGATGATGGCAGAGCTGGGGAGAGAATGGGCACGACAGGAGGGTTGGCAAAGGAGGATAAACAGAAAGAGGGGAATGTCAACGAAGGTGCCTGTCAAGGGCACCATGTAAATGTAGACTTTGAGGGATTGTTTAGCACTTGCAGGTTACAGCTGTGAAATACCTTCTGTCAGAGAGAGCTTTGGAAATGCTGAGTAGGATTCACCTGCCTGATACACTGAGGCACAGGGGGAAGGTGCTCTGAGCACTGCCTGGGCTATGCTAGACTTGGGAGCAGGACCCATCTCTTGGGACCAAGTCCTTGTATGTTCCCAGGGTGTCTGTCATTGTCCAGAGAGCACATTTCACTCCTCTGTTGACTTACCACATAGAACCCCAGGCTGGTTTGGGTTGGAAAGGACAGTAAAGGTCCTTCAGTTCCAGCCCCCTGCCACAGGCAGGGAAACCTTCCACTAGAGCAGCTTGCTCCAAGCCCCATCCAACCCGGCCTTTAAGTAATCTAGAATGAAGGAAGCAAAGCATATACAGAGAGAGGAATGAAAAGTGAACCAGCATTATGTCTTTGTGAGTCGCTGGTGCACCTGCAGCCAGAATACTGTGTTTTGTGGTCCCTCCATCCCCAAAATGATGTACACTAACTGGGGAGGATACAAAGGAAGGATGGTCAGAGGGGTGGAACAGCTTCCATGTGAGGAAGGGTTGTTTAGACAAAGACTCTAAGCTGAATAGAGATGGAAGAAGATACGGTATCGATCCTGGATAATCATGCTGTCGTGGGGAAGGCAAAAGGAGGGTTTTCCTTGATTTTCCTTAGTTTTCATTTGTAATGCAATAATTAGGGAGCAGCGAGTAAAGCTTGTGGAGAACAAAAAAGAGTTCACACTGACTGGCAACTGTGATAGTTCTTACTGCAGGAGCCCATGGATCCTAAAAGTAATGGTGGGTTAAAAAAGCATTCAGACAAATTCATCGCTGGAAAGCCCCTCAAAAGCTATTAAATATATATATTAAATTAAAAAAAAAACTACTTTTTTTTTGGTTTTAGAAGTTCTTGAGCTGCAAATCATTAGTGTCTGGGGGAGTATTATAGAGTAATGCCACTGAATCTTCACCCTGCTCTTACTTCTCCCTAGGCATCCTCTGTTGTTCACTGTCAAATACAGTAGATGGAGAGCCCACAAGCTGGATCCAATAGGGACCTTTTATGCAGGACTCCTGAGCTGGTGCTTCCACTCACCAGGAGTTGTTCATGCTCAGAGATCCTCCTTGGAATAGTTCTTTTGGGATGTTTGTCTTGGAGATGATGAGGTGTCAACCTCTTTGCTTTAGCAGCAGTGCCATGAGGGTGGAGGAAGATAAAGCCTGTTCTCTTCCTTTTTCATTGAAAACACTTCCATGCCAGCAAATACAGAGAGGAGCTCAATGGAATGTATTGCAGGTTCTGTATCAGATCTCTCACAGGCCATGAGGGAGTCACCATGAAGTGATGATTAGCCAGATCACTGATGGATAGGCTGTGGTTTCCTGTGGATCCCGCAGCTGACCCAATGCTGGGTTTAGGCTGAGGTTTGCTCTGCAAGTCAACAAGATGGTTTTCCATGTGCCCAGTGTGTGTTTGGAATGGGAGGAGCACCCACAAACCATAACACCTCCCATCACCAGAGATAGGGCCCCTCTGCTTGGCTAAGGCTGTTGGGAGGACAGGTAAACCACTTGTATTAGGGGGCAGGGTACAGCAAGTGTTCCATTGAGCTGAATGGAGCCCTTCAAACCTAGCTGGAGTGTATCAAACTGCACTGGGTGTTTTCCAGCCTCAGTGTTGGGTGCTGTTATGTTGTGTTCCCCCAGCTATTTCTGTCCTGCTTCCTCTCATCCTTCAGCTTTGCTGGATCAGTGCCACCAAGGCCAGCAGATTTACTCTGTGCTGAGATGAACTCCAGAAACCACACACACACACACTCATAGGGTTTGTCTCTCCTAGAGCCTGCAGAGGGTTTTGATGTGGAGGAATAAAGGGGGTGGTTATTTCACCTGTAACCTTCAAGCCCATTGAGAACCTGTACACAGGCAGTCCCCCTTTGCTCTTTAGCTTGGTGGCTGCCTTTAATCCCGGTGGAAAAGAGTGGGGTTAACCTGAACTTCTATGATCTGTCTTTGGAATAGAACCCAGGAAAGTGTCAGGCATAGGTGGCTTTGTGTGATTTTTGGTTCCTTTTTGTGTGCACTGGAGAGCTGCAAGGGCACAGAGCAGCCTTTGGCACAGACATAAGCAAGCATCATATTGCTGGATTTACGTAAAGCCCCCATGAGTGTTACCTGTGTTAACACCTCCCAGACATGCCACCACGCGAGGCTGGTGGTCCTACAACATCCTTGGTCCAAAAAAAGGATGGACAAAGCCTTTCCTTTCATTCCCGCAGGCTTTCAGAGCTGCCCACTACCTGAGAGCACTTGGGGTACCAAGACACAGCCTGCCTGGGCATCAGGATCCATAGCATGAACTATCAGATCTTTCATGTAATTCAGTAAAGCAGTACATGGAGACTTATAAACTATTAATGAGCAGGTCAGCCCAATCTGCTGTCATGCCAGGGAGGTCTCTTAGAGCAGGTATGCTGCAAGGACACCATCCCTCTCATGTAAGTAATTGCTGCTCTCCAGCAGTGACACAAGTGATGCTGTGCCCAGTGATGCCACCAGTGCTTGTGGGTGATGGAGCAGGTCCTTGTCCCACAGGGAGGAGGGCTTCTGAGCTGCGAGTTCCAGATATGTTGTACTGTGATTTGTCTTTCTCCATTGCTAAATGTCATGTCTGCACCCAAAATGAAGAGACGAGAGTGATCTTGGCCAAAACACTGTGAGAGCCATGATACCATGATGAAAGGAATCAGGAGCTGATGTTCATTCAGGTTAATTATGCCAGTACAGAGTGGTGGGTAACAGAAAGCTGCTTGGGCAACCTTAGAAAAATAACCCTCTGGATCTCCCCTAATGCCCTGTTATGTCTATTACACAGCAAATATTACTGCTTGGAGTAACCAGGTCCTGTCCTCCCAAGCTCTGAGCTCAGCAGTCAGGGAAGATGTTAAGTAAAAAGGGCTGGAACAAGAGTCCAGATTTTCAGGTGGAGCTGTGATGTTGAACTCAGCCCAGGGAGTGAGACCTGTCTCGGGCACATATTTCCTATGTATACCTGAAAGCAAATCACAAATAGCACCAACCATCCCTTTCCTTCGAGGGATACCTCAAAAACCTGCAAACAGGGGTGGGAACAGAGCAGCTTGTTAAAACTGGGGTAAGATGAGTACCTGTTGAAGAAGACCTGCTCATCTAGTCTGATTTCCATAGGAAACCACGCTTGTGTGGTCACACTGCCCAGCTCTTTGGATGTGTCAACTCATCACGGTAGTTTGCTGACCAAGTTCAATTCAGATTCAGCAGAGCTGTAGCAAGGAACTGAAGTTATTAGTCACTTCATGAAAATACATAGGGGAAATCTAGTGCTCTGCAGCATGATGCCAGCTCTTGTTGGACACCAGATTGCCCAGGCTGGTTGAGAAAGCTGTTCTGAGTACTCTATCTGCAAGACAGGCTTCTTGAGGGGACTATGCTCTATTGACCATCAAGACATCTTCTTATCCTGAGTTTTTTGGTTATAGATGAGACTTTGTTAGATCTGCCACTCATACAGGGACTTCTGTTATTATTTCTGACCCTGCTCTTCACAAGATGGGAATTTGCCATGGAGAAAAGGCACTTCACCTCCTAGAACCTCCGGTACTTTTGCACATCCAAGCTGCTTGGGGATGTAAAGACTTTTACTTTGTGTCTGTAACTTCTAATCTCTGATAGAGTGGTTTGGATTGAAGGGACCTTAAAGCTCATCGAGTCCCAACCGCTGCCATGGGCAGGGACACCTTCCACTAGAGCAGCTTGCTCCAAGCCCCTGTGTCCTACCTGGCCTTGGACACTGCAGGGATGGGGCAGCCACAGCTTCTTTGGGCACCCTGTGCCAGCACCTCAGCACCCTCCCAGGGAAGAGCTTCTGCCTAAGAGCTCATCTCAACCTCTCATATGTCTTTAGTTTAACTCTTCTTTGGCAAAGACCGGTGACTCAGCTCAGCCAGGGGATCACAGAGCATCCCATGCAGCTCTGTACACCACCAAAAGGTGAAGAGCAGCAGATAAATCAGCAAACGGCCCTGGTGACTCAGATCCTCCAGCTGAAAAACTACTATAACCTTTTGCATGTGCAGCCAATGAGTCAGGGAGCGTGGGTCCCCCTCTCATCCAGGCTATTACTGATGCTGCCCTGAGGGATATGATGGTGATTGCACCAAAGGCACCCTGGAAGCACAGGGCAGAGTCTGCATTTAATTTGTGCAGTCCTTATTCAAACAAAACACCCTCTGCAGTCACCAGGAGTCTCAGCAGGGTAAACCAGGGCTCGTATCTTCTGACTTGAACCCACTTCATCCTACTACTGTATTTGGAGGCTGGCCCCAGCCACTCTAAAGGGCCATCCTCAGTGTCTTCAGGACCATAAGAGGATAGCATTGGGGCAGCAGAGGGAGGATTTAATTGAAAATCCCAGCAAAGGAATCCCTGCTGAGAAAAAATCTCATGGGATTATAACAGCTTGGAGGAGCCCTGCTCCTGCCAGCACTAATAGCACTGAAGGGAGAAATTCCCCACAGCCAAGCAATGAGGGACTAGCAAGAGGAGAGGGTGAGACAGCTGCTTATTAGGACAAGTTAAGGACAGAGAAGAGCAATAAAGCTGCCTTTATTAAAGGCATTTTGATCTGGAGTCATAGGCACAGACTTTGGTGTCTGCAAGAGACATATAGAATGGTTAGAATTGGAAAGAACCTCATCTCACCTTCCTGGTTCTCCTGTGAGACCTTGGGGGAAGTCACATCCTCCCTCCATGCCTCAGTTTCCCTCTGTGTCAAATGTCCTCCATAAGTAGGCTGGGATTTGTGAGGGAATAACACAACGTCATAGCTCCTTGGAGTGATTACTAATAGTGGCTGCAGTGAAGACTCTCTTTAATGAACCTTTCTATAGCAAATTGAGCATCAGTGTGTCAGTAATTATGTTATTGGACTAGTTCAGATCTTACCCATGCCGTATGTCATCCATGGCGATGGCAGATCATCTGTGCACTGTTTTAAAAGGCAGCACTTGATGGGACTTAGAACCCAAGTACCTAAATCCACCTGAAACCACTTCAGGAACAAGCTCCAGTGTGCCACAGGACATAAGCTTCATTTTGAGGCCCTAGTCCCAGCCTGTACTGGGTGCAGTGCTCCTTCTCCTGCCCTGTGCCTCGGAGCAAGGCCTGTGGGTTTGTGTGTTTATGAGATAGGAAGCTCAGAGGGCCAAGGAGATGATCCAGTCTAATCTCCTTCATAACATGGCCCAGTTATTCCTAACTGGAACCAGTAATATGTGATTGGCCACAGTATATATATAGGGCATAAATGTATCATTCCATATAGTGTGTATGTGCATATATATATAATCATAGTTTGTGTATACATGCACACAGGCTTTCCCTTGGATCTTCATGGAGTTGTTATCAGGCTATAGACGGAGTCTTTGTTGCTGCCCAATCAATACAACCAAAGGGCCAATGTCCATGGTTTAATTGCATGGTTGGCAGAGCCCAGATGATTGAAAAGGTCACTGCCTCCAGAACCTGGCCCAAACCAGAATGTACCACACATGGATTCCCTTCCAAATTCCTGAATTCATTGGAAAACCTTGAAAAACACATCAGCCTGAAGTCAACCACCACATCACCCTCACTGCTCTGTGATCTGTGTGTATACCTTGCTCTGTCAATGGCAGGGGTTGAGCAGCCCATGAAGAAGCAGGTCCATGGCAACCCCACCTACACTTGTTGGTCTATTTGGGGATGAGCATGAATAGGCAGGCTCTGAGCTCTGATTTTGGCTGTGTGGACAGCCTAGTGAGCTCAGGACTAGCAAGGATCTTCCTGTACAGCCCAGCACTGTTCAGAACAACCCTGCTCCAAGGGGAAGAACATGCTCATGCTCTAAATCACCCTCCATTTCCAGCATAGGCTTTCCTCCTAATTGTTCTTGCCATGTGCCAGGCCCCCTCTGTAGACTTTAGCAAGGCTGGGTATTCACCTATGGTTGAAATAGAGGTGAAAGGAGATTGCAAACACCATTTGCAGATGCAGTGTTTTACCTAGCCCGGCTCAACCTGTGAGCTCTGGGTTATGCTGAAATTACAGCTGCTGTCCTTGCAAAAGGATACTTTATTTGATTAATTATTGTGGCTCTTGAAAAAGACTCAGGAAATTGCCCTCCCCAGATGCTGTGCTGAGCACTGTGATCGGATGCCACTGTGGTCCATTGTTCTGCTGTGGTTATGTGAAAGCACAGGGAGGGAGAAAAGGTCAGGTCCTTTGTTCAGCTTCTCTACCTGATGGGCTTTTGGAGGATTGAATGCAGAGCAAATCTATTGAACCTCCTGCTGGAGGCTTAAAAAATTGATGCCCATGTCCTGCCTACTCTCAGATGAACAGAAGCATCAGATTGATTCTCTTGACTTGCCAGACGAGGGAGTTTTCTGTGGTTTCTTGCTTTAATGTTACCTTTTTGGCTAAGACTCATTCAGTTAAAGTGTTTCTCTCTGTGGCACTGCTACCAGGACTTCAGATAGAGATCTGAGGGCCAAACCAGTCCTACAGCTAAGTGGTCTTTTGACATGTTCCTAGCTGGTCAGGGAACACAGGGGCAGAAGCAAGGGGGCTACAAGGATGCTGGAGAGGGATTCTTCGTCGGGGACTGTAGTGATAGGACAAGAGGTGATGGGTTCAAGCTTAAATAGGAAAGATTTAGGTTAGATATAAGGAAGAAGTTCTTCCCTGTGAGGGTGCTGAGATGCTGGCACAGGGTGCCCAGAGAAGTGGTAAATGCCCCATCCCTGGCAGTGTTCAAGGCCAGGTTGGACACAGGGGCTTGGAGCAAGCTGCTCTAGTGGAAGGTGTCCCTGCCCAAGGCAGGGGTTGGAGCTGGAGGAGCTTTAAGGTCTCTTCCAACCCAAACCTTTATGTTATTCTATGAGAAAGGAGAGGACATACAAATGAAACCAGTCACCTCAGTCTTCCTCTGTAGTCTACGGGCAGAACTAATGCTGACTTCTACAACAGATGGAGTGAATCAGGCCTTGGAAACAGTTATTTGACCCTATAGTCATGGAGGTCATCTTGGGAGTGGTAATGCTTTTAAACTAAAGGGGGAAGATTCAGGCTACACATGAAGAAGAACTTTTTTTGCCTTAAGGATGGTAAAACACCAGCACTGGTTGCCCAGGTAGGTGATGGATGCACCATCCCTGGAGACAAAGTCCAGGCTGGATGTGGTTCTGGGCAACCTCATCTAGTTGAAGATGTTCCTGCTCATTGTAGAGGTTCGGACTAGATGGGCTTTGAAAGTCCCTTCCAATTCTAGGAATCTATGATTCTATGCAGATGAGCAAACAAGCTCTGAGATCATGCAGCTTGACTTGAATCTCTGTTGTCCTTTCACTGATCGGTGCAATGATTTGCCAAGGCAAAGAGAATGGCACAGTCTGGAGCTGCCATCATGGGCTGTGATTGATGCCTGCAGGTCCTGGTGGAGGAAAGCACAGAGGATCACATTCCTTTCACTAGCTGTCTTCTAAAATCCCTTAGTCTCTGGAGACATCACATCCCAGCTTCTGGCTATCAGCATTGTTCCACTAAAGTCAGTTGTATCTCACCCATTTCATCCTGTTGGAGGTCTGGCCAGGGAGTTTTTCTTTACTGGATCAAAAGAAACAACAGTGGTTATGTTTTGGGGTGTTCCATGTCTGACTGATGAGGAGAGCTCCGGACATGGTTTAAGTGCCCAGTTTTCAGGGAGAAGCCAGATTCCTCAGCAGCTTTCCATTCTGTCTGAGGTCTATTGAAAATCAGGCCCTGATTTTGGGCCCTAAAGTCTTTGGCTGGAAACTGTACCTACTGCACAACCCCTGACGCCTCTCTGTCAGTCATCTTAGTAGATGTAGGAGTAGATTACACCCTCTTTATTGGTGGTTTCAGTTACAAGCATCATTTCCCTGGGTTTCAGTTGCACTTGCAGAATGACGGGCTGCAGTGCGCATTAGCACTGCACTTTGAGCAATTTTTGTAAGAAAAAACCCAACTAATGCACAGAAAGGCAAAGTACCCATCTAATGCAGCAATATTGCTCCCACCCTGGACTATTTTACTGGCTTGGTGCCTGCAGTCTTACCTGCCTATGATTATCTGGCTAATCAATTAGCAGGCTGGCTGTGTTCTACTGGGTAGAAAAGGTTGGGTTTACATTGAGTAGCTGGAGTTTTCTGGATTTGGATATCCCAATATCTGTAGAGTGATGGAAATATCCCTTTTTGTAATAACATAACCAACAACAAGCCTCAGGTCTTCCCTGGGAACAGCATCCTGCTGCCAGAAGGAGAAACCCAATGGGAGTACCCTCAAATCTAATTAGTACCTAATCCTGTGTCTCACATCACCGTAAAGCTGAAGGCTATGGGAATAGATGGAGCTTTTTAGCTGCACATTCCCTAATAGAGAGAATACATCCTTTTCAGGCTGTCATTTAGTTCAACAGTCTTGTATCCATGACTAAATGGAGGAGACTTCCTAAGGATCCAGGTCTTTGTGATGGATCTGAATCCCTCCATCACCTGTTCCTTCACATATCAGCTTGTAGCTCCACTTGAATCTCTCAGCTGTCCAAAGAGCTGGACCCAGAGCTGATGGGCGTGTAATGCTTTACCCCAAAATGCACCTCTTATTCAAATCAGTTATTCCTATATATCCTTACACCAGCATTCCTTGGAAAGATGGTGGCCACTCAAGGTCTGACCCAAAGGTTGCATGAAAGGTTTTCCATGTCTTTCAGTGAGCTTGGATCAGAGTTCTTCCAGGAGAACTCACTGTGCTGACCACCTCTCAGGGCAATACCGACCCTGCATGCGGGCTGCGTCATGGATGCAAAGGTCATATAAGAAATGGTACTTCTGCTGTGGTGATCTGCCCTGCTGAGGTGACGGCTCCCTCACACTACTGATGTCACCTGCCAGCACGACCTCGGGCTGATCCATCCATGCGGAGGTGGCAATTAAGACGTACATAAGGGAACTTTCTCAGCACGGAGGCAGGCAGCATCACTCAGTGCTGCTCGCTGTGTCCTCACATCTCCATCACAGGAGACTCTTACTCTTTGTTCACAGTAAAAAGTCATCGAGTGCCATCCTGTGTGTAAAAATACAGTAGACACTCTGGGTGAATTCCTGATACCATTGCATTTAGGGCAATGCAGTTGATTTTAATGGGAATGCGTCTTTGCTCCATGTTAAAAGAGATGATGGGTAACAAAACCTGAGGGCTGGATTTCATTCTCCATGTAATCCGTACTGGAAGGTTTAGAAATCAGTATTTGTTGTTGAAAAAATGAAGATATTTGTGCTATGGGAAGTGAAGGTGTCAGTGAATGGCCATTACCATGAACATTTCAGTGCAAAGCTCAGATGGGGGAAATGGGGGGGGTGATCATGTTTAAGCAGCACCCTGATAGCTGAAGCACTCATGGGATCAACTGCATTGGAAAAGACCTTTAAGCTCATCCAGTCCAACCCTTACCCCAGCACTGCCAAGGCCACCACTGACCCATGGCACTGAGGCCTCATCTTCACAGTGTGAACCCTCCCAGGGACAGTGACTCCATCACTGCCCTGGGCAGTTCCAATGCCTGAGCCCCCTTTGGGCAAGGAACTGTTCCTCAGCTCCATCTAAACCTGCCTTGGTGCAGCTTGAGGCTGTTTCCTCTTGTCCTGTCACTTGTTACCTGCTCCATCCTCCTCTCAAGCAGTTGTTGTCTCATCTATTGAGGCACAAATCTGCCTACTTTTCCACCTAGGTGAGGTTTAACTCAAGTTATCCTCATCAATTCCTGGACAGCTAACCTTCACATGGACCTTGAGGGCAAACCTGAGCAGATAGGAGAACTCTGGTGCAGAGAAGAAAGCAAAACAGGAAGCTATAGCCCAAGGAAACAGGGATATCACAGGCAGCACTGAGTGGCAGATCAGACTTCCCTAAGCTTTATTCACAGTGGGCTCAGACACCATGGCAGATGATCTGAGGTTCTTACTGAGAGAGCCTGAGTGTTTCATTGAAAAGTGGAGTGAGAACTGATGGGAGTGATCTGTAAGTGCCTTCACAGGGAGCAGATACCAGATAATGAAGCTCTGACAAACCATCAGACACAGGTCATGTCATAGAGAGGACCCAATCTGATTTCAAAGCAGGGGCACATGCCCCTTGCAAAGAGTTTCCCAGCCACAGGATATCATCCTGTTGTTCCTCTGCTCCAGGCCAAGTGGTGCATGAGACCCTGATACAAGGAAAGTGGAGGTTCAGCAGTGCAACAAAATCCTGCCATGTGGGTCCATCTACAGGGTCACTTGTGGTTGGCAAGATATGCCTGGCCTCAGCTGGGAATGCAAATGCATGTGAAAATAAGATACTTCATTTCAATGCTAAGCATGATTTGACCTTTGGAGCTAATTTGCTGGAGAATTAGTGGGTTGTTTCTGTTGAGAGCTTACTTCTTGATCAGGCTAGCAGGGACGACACTTGTTAGTCATGAAGAAGATGGATGATTATTGTCAGACTGCTATCTTCTGACCTGAAAGCCCTGGCTCTGATTAGGGGGTCTAGGAAGGATTCTTTCCAAGCACGCCGACTTCCAGCAGGACAAAGAGTTGAAGGATTGGTACGTAGTGGTCTTCTTCCTCTCTCCTTGCTGTCATGCACATTGAACTGCTAGGGAGCCCAAAACCTGGTGGGTTTGTAAGTTTAACCTCATTCAAGGACCACCATTCTTCTTCCTGACCTGAATCCTGCTTTCGGGTAAGGACAAAGACACTTGTCTTTGTTTTCATTCTGATGTTTTCATTCACCATTACTCAGATGAATAGTAAAATACACTGCAAAATCCTTAATCCTCCTCGATCCCTTGCTGGAGGGGAGGAGATGAATGCAGCAGCGTGCAGAGAGCATTGATGTGTTAAACCTCCTTGCTCAGCTAAGGTGATACGTTAGGTTTCTGTCAGTCACCTGAAGTAGGTGAATGAGCTTTTGGGTTTATTTACACCGATAAGTGCCCACAGTTCTCTCTACACCAAGCTGGGTGCAGAAGGGGACAGGCTGTGATTGAATGTGGATGTGGATTAAGTACTCGTTTTCTTTGCTGCATTTGCAGACAGGAAAATCACGTGGAACGTGGCACTGCAGGAGAAAGGAACCAAATTTACATTTAGAATGAAATTGCTGAGTTTCTCCCAACCAATGCTTAATGGCCCTGTGCTCTGGAGGATTAACAGTACCCCAAGCAGTATGGCCAGTCATGTGGCTGGACTCTGGTCCTAAAGTGCCAACAAGCAGTGCAGAAATGGCAGTAAAAGAAATTAGGCTAGCAACTGCCTTCTTTGCAATTGTGGAAGCATGGCTTCATCCAAGTTCCTTAGGCTTTCTCTTTCCAGAGTCAAGCTCCATCAGGTTCCTCTTGCATTTGAGGTCTCATCAGAAATGAGAAGAACATGAGAGAGGTCACTCTGGTGGAGACCTTCTACTGAAGGACTCTGGCTTCTGTTGACCACTGCTTGTCAGCAATTGGCATCTACAGTTTCATGTCACATATCACTCTGCATCCAGAAATAGTTTAAAGCCCCTTCAGTCTCATCCACTGCCTCCTGCAAATGCTTTGTTCAGATGATGCTCAACCTTTGATGCCAGGAAGCTGCTAAAAGAGCCACATTTACCATAACAAATACAGTTTCCAGAAGAGTGTCTTTGTGAACTGATGTTGATAGAGCCATAGAATGGTTTGGTTTGGAAGAGACCTTAAAGCTTATCCAGGGCTAAAGGGATCCTTAGAGCTCAACCCCTGCCATGGGCAGGGACACCTTCCACTAGAGCAGCTTGCTCCAAGCCCTGTGTCCAACCTGGCCTTAAGCACTGCCAGCAATGGGGCAGCCACAGCTTCTCTGGGCACCCTGTGCCAGCGCCTCAGCACCCTCATAAGTAAAGAACTTCTTCCTTATCTCCAACCTAAATCTCCCCAGTTTCAGTTTGAACCCATCACCCCTTGTCCTACCGCTACAGTCCCTGATGAAGGTCATGTTTTGTGTGATTTGGGAAAGGTACTGGTGCGTTTGTTTAGCCCAGCTCATTTCCCATACCACAAGCAGGTTTAGAGTTTACAGAGGACATGACGGTGGGATTGAAGTGCCCTACGCTCACCTGCCAGTGAGGGATGGAGGGTCCAGATGGCCATTTTGCTCTACCAGGACTCCCATGAGTAAGCAGGCAGCTGATCTCCCTGGTGCTCGGACAAGCCCAGTCCTCCTGGCTGATCCCTGTGGGAAGAACAAGGCAGGCAATCTGCTGCTGCACTTCTATCTTGGGGTTTCCTCTGCTGAGCAAGCCGTGGGAAAGCACCTATGCCCTTTGCATACAACATCTCTTGCAGCAGCTTCATGAAGGGACCTACAAAGCATTGAAGGGGAGCAGGTGCGGTAGCTTGGGCTGAAGGCTACATCTTCAGGAAATAGGTAACTGAAACCACACAACAGGCTCTGGGCACCAAAGTCATAGAACCATAGAATAGTTTGGGTTGGGAAGGTCCTTAAGATCATCCAGTTCCAACCCCCCTGCCATGGGCACGGACACCTCACACTAAACCATGTCACACGGGGCTCTGTCCAACCTGGCCTTAAACACTGCCAGGGATGAAGTATTTGTAACTTCCCTGGGCAGCGCAATTGCAGTGCCTCAACACCCTCACAGTAAAGAATTTCTTCCTCATATCCAATCTAAACTTCCCCTGTTTAAGTTTGAACCCATTACCCCTTGTCCTATCACTACAGTCCCTCATGAAGAGTCCCTCCACAGCATCCCTATAGGCCCCTTCAGATACTGGAAGGCTGCTATGAGGTCTTCACGCAGCCTTCTCTATTCCAGGCTGAACAGCCCCAACTCTCTCATCCTATCTTCATACAGGAGGTGCTCCAGTTCCTGATCATCCTCTTGGCCTCCTCTGCTCTTGTTCCAACAGTTCCATGTCCTTTTTATGTCGAGGACACCAGAACTGCACACAGTATTCCAAGTGGGGTCTCACGAGAGTAGAGGGGCAGGATCACCTCCCTTGATCACGCTCCTTTTGATGCAGTCCAGGACATGGTTGGCTTTCTGGGCTGCAAGAGCACACTGCAGCCGGCTCATGTTCATTTTCCTATCAACCAACACCCCCATGCCAGCACCTCACTGTAAAGAGCCTCTTCCTTATATCTGTCCCATATTGTGTCCCTTTGGACATTTCACCCGGAGATGGTTGAGGGGGGATGAAAAGACTTTGCTATTCCCTCCTGTCCCCCCAGGAAGTGTTGTTCTTTTAGTGGACAAAGCACAAGAGTAAAAAGCATGGCTAAAACCTGCAATACGGTATTTAGGTTTGCGTGATGAGTCTGGACCACTTTGTCACTGTGAAGGGGAATGTCTTATGTCCTGCAAGATCATCCTTTCCCAGTCTTCAGATCCCCAGCATCTCACAGGGATTGTGTCTCTCGGACAGAGTGCCTTCTTGCTGCTTTGTAAGGCATTTACCATAGCGTAATCCACATCATAAATACAATTCCTGGCTGTAGCAAGGATGACTTGGAGATTAAAAGCTGCAGAACTTCAATCCTTTGAAAGCATCTTTCGTTCATGCACACCAAACCCATGTAATGCGGGGAGCACTGTGAAGCGGAACAAATCCTGGAGCGGCATGTTGCTTCCCCATGTAAATCCCACACGGGTATGATTTGCACAACAGGCAGGAGTAGTGTGGATATGCTCCTTCCAGTCCAGGTATTAATTGCAATCTGTGTGGGCTTGGTATTTCCTTTCCTCTCCGGTGAGCAGTTTGGATATAAAGATGCTAATCCACCCAGTCTTGTGAGCTGTAAGGACAGGGCTCCCCTTCTCCATGTGCTTTAATTCACATCACAGCACCCGATGACATGTGTAATAAATCAGTATCAGTCTGTTTGTCAGGTTAATCCTTGGATAACTTTCTAGGACTCAGTTTACAAAATATGACTTGCATAAGCAGCTCCAGTCCCAGCCTCACCACGGTGCAGGAATTAATCTGGATGCATTAGAGGATTGTCTCTCACTGTCTGGAATTAGTATTACAAAAGCATTGGGAGTTTAAGTGCTCCCTCTTCCACACTTATGGGCTGCATCTGTCCCTTTAGGGTTGGGATAGACCCTGAGTCATAGATCTTGGGTCTACGCATAAGGATTTCAGTTCATTAACCGCTGATTTCTTTTGGTTCAGGTCCATTTCTGGTGGTTGCTGATGTGTTTAGACAGGAACCATGGTCATTCTACGACAGGTAAGCGAAGCATTCCTCTCTTCAGGAAGGACTAATGAAAGTCTTTTATTTCTGGGTGGGAAGGGTCACGTCAGGCTATTTTTATCCTCTTCTATTCCCCTAAAAGGACTGTTACAAGATGCAGAGAGATTCGTTAGCCTTAATCCTTGATTGGCTTAGAGGAAACAATTGCTCTGTGTGTGGAGTCCAGCTTAACCTCATGTAATGTTCCACTTGTATTCTCTCATCTGGGGTGAGTCCTGGATGTGCAGAAGAATAACACAGCTTACTGCCTGCCTTGAAGATTGATGTAGTTAAGGAGTGATTTTCAGTTTCCAGGAACAGGGCTGCTTGGGCTGTGTAAAAATGGAATCCTTTTGTGCATATAAGAAACAATTGAATGGATAAATTGAATGGAAAGTCTCATGTAGACTCTGAAATAATTTAGGGCTTTGAATCGTAGTGTTTTCCATGTCTCTAGGCATAACACGTCTCTCTTAAGTTCAGCTTCTGGGTTGTCTCATTGCTATGAGTACATGGGGGGGACTGAGAGTACTGCCTCATGTCTTGGGTTGGGGCTGCAGATTGAGACTCAGATATGTCAACACAGTCAAGCATTGAGGTGATGGAGCAAACCTGCCCAACAGGTTTTGATTTAACTCTCTATCTGTCTTGGCAAAGATGCTTTTGGCTGCGACTGGGCAGAAAGCGCTGCACCGCTGAAGCCACTCAAGTGGGGTCAGTGACAAGAAGAGCTGAGGATAGCTTTGAGCATGGAAATAATGCCCAAGATCTCATGGAGCAATGAAATGCTCTTTTCTCTGTTCCCGTGACCTATCAGAAGCTGCGGCCCAATGAAAACAGGCTGTATTTTGAGAGGGGTGATTAGGAGCTTGGTTCTCCTTCCAGAAGGCTCAGAGGTGTTTGTTGGCTCCGTGTCACAAACTAGGATGGAGTTTGCAATGCCAAGGAAAATGGGTGTAGAAATTAAAACAGAGTTTATGTGGGAGTTGGAAAGCTCAGAATAACAGTTGTGGCTCTAAGAAATATCCTGTAGCAACTACGGTGTCACTCCAGGCTACCTGTAATAGCTCCCTGTCGGTGGTTACCCCTCTGTAGTTCAGGTTCAAGTTCATAGTCTTCCATGTATTGTTCTGAATTCACCCTTTGCAGACCTTTAATCTAACATACCATACTCCTATTTACCTAAAATCAAAGTGTCTTTTCCAGGAAAGGAGGATTCTGGAGTGATTTCATTCCTATCTCTCAGAGGGTAGGATGGATCTCCTTTCTGGGCATGTGTTTCTCCCTCGTCTACCTAAGCCCTAAGCACCGAGGGTATGTACTTAACATGGAGATGTGAATGGGGAGCTGTGGTGCAGGGACATCAATCTTTTCTTCTGCCACTTCTGCTATGATGAAAATAACTGACAGTAAAGAGGACAAGTAGGTGGCTCTGATAACATCCTCAAAGGACTTTATACCATCCATCTAGATGTTAGTTTGCCAGTGCCAGGGTCTAGTCTGGGATTTGGGTCCCTAAAACTTCAGGATGTGGTTGGTTTGGTGTGCAAATGGGGTTGAGTTCTTGGGCTTTTAGCTCTCATGTCTATAGTGTTACAGCAGTAAAGCTGGAGCAGAGCAGGAGTGATGCTGCCCTTATGTTAGCTGATGAGGGTTATTTCTGGAGTGGAGGGTAAAACACAGTGTTATTTCTGCACTGGAAGTTGGATGCTGGAGAATAAACCTGGAGCCATTTGTTATTGATGCGCTTGTATCACCTGAGTGTTCCCAGCCCATCACCTCTAGGCAGGTATTATAAGAACCTTTAACAGCAAAGCCCTTAACATTCAGTGTGTGTGTTCAGCCTCCTATAGGCTTTTTTTAGAGAAGATATTCAGTTGTTTTCTGTACATAGAATCCCAGAATGGTTTGGTTTGGAAAGGACCTTAAGATCATCCATTTCCAAACCCCAAAACAGGGAAATAGGTTTGTGTCGAACTTGTTGCTTACTGCAAACATCTCTCTGCATCATGGTTAAAGTGAGCAAGGACCCCTCCATAATGACATGAGTTTTCCCAATTGTTGGCAAATACAGGCTCACCCTGAGGTCACTTTATACCAGTTTACCCCAAGTAAAGGTCCAAACTGAGTCATACTTGAACTGCTTTGCCCTCCGAAGTCCAAAGAGCTGCTGTTTATGGTGGTGCCTAATTGCAAGTAGCAGGAATAGATGTGTTCTGTCTCCCTTTTTCAGCTATAAATCCAGGGATTCTAAAGGTGAACCTGTGGCATTGTGTCCCTTCCCCTCTCCCATCAAAACAGCTCATGCTGGGATGTCCCTCAGGGGTAGGCTCTGGGAAGCTGAGAGCAGTGGGCAGTGTATGGCTCCAAGCAAGAGGAAAACTCACAGAGCTCCTGCCCTGTGTCTTCTATCCAGTAACTCAGAAGAAAAGCCAACATTGTTCCCCAGCAGGACCCTGCAGGGAGCCAAACTTATCAGCTTTAGTTACTAGCAAATTGCTTGTGGCAAGTCTATTTCCATGCACAAAGAAAGGGAAAATGAAGAAGGAGGGCTTCCTAAATTCCTGCCTTGGCAGCCTGACAAGTCATTTGGCTCCACAGCTCCTTCCTGCATCTTCTGCCTTTTATTTAAGGGAGAGATGCTTTTAGTGGAGACCAGGAGGACGTGGGGGCCCTGGATGCAAATGACCACGTAGCCTGGCGAGGGGCGCATCGCTGCTCCAAGAAGAGGGCTTTGCTGAGGCTACCACTGGTGGCAAGTCATAGAATCATGGAATGATTTGGTTTGGGAAGGACCTTAAGATCATCAGTTCCACCCCAATGCCATGATGCGTTCTGCATGAACGAGACTGTCCTTAACATGTTCATGTCTGTGCTTTCTGAGGGTATTTGTGGCTTCCTGTTCTTGTACCAGGACTGTCTTTTTAGCTAAAATTGTCCTTTCTCCTTGCCATTTCTCAGGTGTTTGTATAGGGAGCAGTCCCTTCCCTTACTACGCTTAGGAGTGACCAAACTCCAACAAAACCCTTATTTTCCTCATTGTAAAGCAAGCTCTGCAGCCCTTTCATGCTGGTGGCAGCTTGCTCTTCACCTGCTCCAGCTTAACTCTTCCTTCTAAGACCAGAATCTCACATTTCACTGCAGGTGAAAGGGATCTGTGCAGTCCATTAATAGATTTTGTGACCATTGGCATTTACAGAGACATGGTTTGGTGCTCCAGGAGATGTTTTCATCCCATTCACAACCATCTCCCAGCGGGGTTTTGTGAGCATTAGGTTTACCTGGACCTGACATACGCTGTTAATGGGTAACATGCTTTCAGCTTTGCTAAGTGATTCATTGTGCTGTATGTTTTGTCAGCAAAGAAGGGGAGGGGAAGGAAACCAGTGCTCTTGTAGGTCTTCTCGGGGCTATCTGTAATTGTGTTATTCTAAAAAGCAAAGTGTAATCACACTGTTTGGGTTCTCTTTCTCATAAACACTGAATAATTTAAGTCTTCTCCCATTTATGCCTTGTATCTGTCTGATCTATGAGTCTGAGGCATCCCTCGATAGCTGTAATGCAGCAATGAAAAGTCCTGCAGAAGCCAACCAAAGGCCACATTTGCATATAGATTGAAACAGGGAATGTTGGGAGCCATTCATTAGTTGCAGTGCTCAAGACATTTGGCTTTTTAGCCGCTCTTTGCATCGAATCCTTTCCATCAAATTTATGGGACAATTAAAGTGCTGGGGGAACTGTGTGCAGAAAATGAAGCTGCAGGCAAAGGAGATGTTCTTGCAGTGATGTGCCTGTGGAATATAAATTGCATGATGCCAGCTAAAGGAAGAGCAAGCAATCTCATGGTGTGGAGATACACTGCCCTGACAGAGCCTGTCTGAGACACACTCGTTCCTGCTTTTTGATACTGTAGGTTCTGAAGAGGGCTGCAAGGATGCTGAGGAGGGACTCTTCGTTAGGGAGTGCAGTGATAGGGTGATGGGTTCAAACTGAAACAGGAGAAGTTCAGGTTGGATGTAAGGAAAAATTTCTTCCCTGTGAGGGTGCTGAGGCGCTGGCACAGGGTGCCCAGAGAAGCTGTGGCTGCCCCATCCCTGGCAGTGTCCAAGGCCAGGTTGGACCCAGGGGCTTGGAGCAAGCTGCTCTAGTGGAAGACATCCCTGCTCATTGCAGGGGGTTGGAACTGAATGATCTTATGGTCCTTGCCAACACAAACTATTCTATGGTCCATCTTCCCCAAAGTATGTATGTGGTGGGGGGCTATGCCAGGCCCGTGGATTCCCTGACTGAAGGCATGAGTTAGAACTCCGTCTCGAAGATGTTATAGTGTATCCATGAGAAATGAGGTGCTGGAGGCATCCAAGTGGGAAAGTAAAAGGCATCTGAATGGGAAAGCAGAAGGCATCCGGAGAAGTGAGCTAATCAAAGGGAGTAACTAACTAAACAAAAAGAGCTTGGGAAGGTAACAGACTTTAGTAATGTGGTAAAGGGTCATCCAGTAATGTGCTGCTGCTAACTGGTGTAACCAATGGCTAAAAGATGCGTGTATGCTTGAAACTGTATATAAGTAAGGGTCTGTATTAGTAAAGAGAGCTTCTGCTTCATCACAAAAGAAGCATATCACATGTCGTTTGTCCATCTTAGCCACGACATATGTATACTGAAACCTTAATGTGTTTGATCTCAGCATAGAGAAAGAGGAGTGAGGGTTGTTATATGAATGGATGAGTTTAGTTTTGCTTTATTAAGAGGCAGTAGCAAATCACCCACCTGTTGGAGCAAGTCCAGAGGAGGACATGAGGATGATCAGGGGCTGGAGCAGCTCCTATGCAAAGGCAGGATGAGAACATTGGGGCTGGTCAGTCTGGAGAAGACAAGCTGTGTGAAGACCTCAGAGCAGCTTCCAGTGTTTGAAGGGGGCTACAAGGATGCTGGAGAGGAACTCTTCATCAGGGACTGCAGCGACAGGACAAGGAGTGAGGGGTTCATACTGAAACAAGGGAAGTTCAGGTTGGATCTAAGGAAGAAGCTCTTCCCTGTGAGGATGCTGAGGCTCTGGCACAGAGTGCCCAGAGAAGTGGTAAATGCTCCATCTCGCAGTGTCCAAGGCCAGGTTGGATAGAGCCTTGGAGCAGCTTGGTCTAGTGTGAGACATCCCTGCTCACTGCAGGGAGTTGGAACCGCATGATCTTAAGGTCCTTTCCAACCCAAATTATTCTATGATTCTATATGTTTTTCCTGATGCATTTTTAGGCTGTGGTGAAATGACAATCTCGAAGGAAGTTTTCCAGTTAGAATTTTGGAGGAATAAATCTGTTTCTGGTTGTTTAATAAATGTAACCAAAAACCAAAGGAGGGTTTGGATGGTTGATGGAACACACATAAGAAGACTGTTCTGAAAAGAAATTCTGCTTAAGAGCAGACAAAACATAGTGCTATATTGTGAAATGGTCTAAGATACACTGGCAAGCCAGCCAGCACTTCAGAAACCTCTACTGGGGCTTTCAGCGTGATTAAGTGTGGACTGGGATTTGGGAATGTGCATGCTGATGCTTTTGCACTTCCATTTCACTGCTCTTGAGTATATTTAAAGATGCTGCTCTAGTGTTCAGCAGTACAGACTGGCTTGTGCAGTGGTTGTGCATTAGTTTGTTGCAGCGTAAGGGAACTGTCTCCTGTTGACCGCATTGTGTGGGTGTCAGTTTTGCAGACAGGAGAAGGTGATATGATGCATCCATCCTTCTCTCCTTCCCCAATCACTCTTGTTGATTACTGCACAAGGGAGGTGGCATTGTCAGAGGAAGGCAGCCCTGGGGAAAGGTCAGTTTTAAAGGTTCACAAGGATATCCTTCTCCTTCAGGCACTTTTGTGAATGGACAGAACTTCATCAGCAATAGATCAAGAGGACTTGGGTTCCTTAACAGAAATATTATGCATTTCTGAGCAGTGTTACAGTGTGTTTAAGTTGGGAACGTACATTAAGTGATCTGTCCTGTCTGGTAGTGTTCTGCTTCCAAAGTGGCTGTTGGTGAGCACCAAGGGACAGAAATTTCACTGAAACAGGGGAAGTTCAGGTTGGATATAAGGAAGAAGTTCTTTACTGTGAGGGTGCTGAGGCACTGGAATGTGTTGCCCAGGGAAGTTGTGGATGCTCCATCCCTGGTGGTGTTCAAGGCCAGGTTGGACATAGCCTTGGGTGCCATGGTTTAGTGGGAGGTCTCCCTGCCCCTGACAGGGCTGTTGGAACTGGATGATCTTGAGGTCCTTTCCAGCCCAAACTGTTCTATGATTTCCTCTCAATACTTTCATATCCTTCAGCTAATTTCCTTTATACATTTCAGTTTTAGTGATTTCCAAGCCTGATGTATTATATTTTATTAGTAGCCCATAATGTTTTCCCTCCCTTCCAAGTGCTTGTCCAGCTTCCTTACTTCTCCAGGTCTCTTATCCACCTTCATTCTGCTGAACTCAGTCCCTACCAGATTTGGTTGATGTCCCCTCGTTTTTTGGACTGAAAGAGTATTTCAAAGGAGTATCTCTACAAACTTAGCCACTCTGCCCTAAGCATCCACATGAGCCCCTGGTGAAGATAGGATGCTGCCCTAGATGGTCCTTAGGTGTGCCTTAACCTTGCACACTCATTTTCATGTCCTTTCTGAGGCAATTCCACTTACATCCTCGTAGTATTGCTCTTACCCAACTCCTTTACAAAGCAGCAGATGCCCTCCATCCTTTCCCCAGAGTCACTTTACCAGAATCCAGGCTTATTTTGCATGCTGAAGAACTAGCTGAATGCTGATGCTTTTAAGATTGGGAAAAACACCTATTTAGGACAGAGCTTTGTCAATGATTTGCACACCACAACTCAAAAGTCTTTTGCGCAGTGTTAATGCAATGCAAGCAATTTATGTGCATCTCTTACCATGCAGCCAGACGTTTTATTGCCAGTGCCATTGCTAGCAAATGACTCCTAAGGTCACACACTGCATTTTCATGATCTGCAAATCACTTTGTAAAGGCATTTTACTGCCCCTTGACCCCATAAAATGGGTAGATTTGGTGTGAGACAGGCAGCCTTTGTCAGTAAGAGGATGCTCGAAGTTAACATTCGCATCCAGCAAAATGTAATGGAGTCATTAACCATATTTCCAAGCTGATTTCCAGCCCATTCCTTACAGAAACACAGGCATAATTCAACTATCTATGTGATAATACTCTTGTCTCACAATTAAGGCTACATGGCAATTATTGAGCATTCTTCACATGGATTAATTTCCCTTCGTAGGATTTAGGTCTTCATATGAACACCAACCAGTTGTCTGTTGCTGCCATGCAACCTCGCAAACCCAAAGCAAAACTGCAAATAACATTTAACAGACCTCATATGTAATTCAACCCTTTTCATGTTAAAGTGGATAAAATGTGAGACAAAACTCTTCTGGTGGCCACATCTCCCTATGCAATTATCCATGTAATAAAATACCCATGAGGAAAATAAGGAGTACCAAGAAAACAGGAATTATTTGCTGTGCCAAAATCATGCAGAGCTTATTCCTTTTCTGGTTTTATTCTTTCAGCTACTGTCTAGTTACAGTCTTATTCTGTCCTGTCTAGAGTTTAGGACATCCATATGAAAGTCTGATCCTACTGGCAATCTTCCCACCCACCATTCCTTGACAATTTAATGTAAGAAAGCATAGAATCATATCATAGAATGGTTTGTGTTGGCAGGGACCTTAAAGCTCATCCAGTTCCCACCCCTGCCATGGACAGGGACACCTTCCACTAGAGCAGCTTGCTCCAAGCCCATGTCCAAGCTGGCCTTGAACACTGCCAGGGATGGGGCAGCCACCCTAAAATAGGTCCAACTTGCTTTCTTAAGTTGTAGCTATTGCTTTGTTTGCAGTGGCTGGTGACTATTTGGTGGGATTTGGATTTCGAAGCGTTCTGGATTGGTGTGTGTGAAAGGGATTGATGTTCAGGGGCTGGCTTCTGATTGCTTTCTGAAGGCCAGATCTCTTCAGTATGTCCCCAACAAGCTATAACCCATTAGTTGTAATGCCATCCTAAGCTCACTGTTTGAAGGCATCCACAGTGCACATCCATACATGTCTTGATCCAACAAGGCAACTGCCTTGGTTGGATCTGCCATCTACAGCTGTGATTTGAGCAGTGATGATTGTCCCTATCTATATCATCTTTTGTCAAACTAAAGGCTCTCCTTCTCTGTTTGCAACCTGTAGGTTAGGGTTTTTCTAGCCAGACTTATTGAGTGGTCCTTTAATAAACCCAATTGTCCTCTGAGGTCTCTTCTAGGCCCTTCTGGAACTTCACCCAGCTGTGATGGTGTGAAATTAGGGATTAAAATGCACACTCTGTCATCCCTCATCCTGCTGAAGGTACTATTAGCATGTGAGTTTAATTAAAACGCATGGAGAAACCATCAGAAACAAACCTCCTGATGCACTTGGTAATTCCAGAGAGCTGCAGCAGGTGGGGCTGATATTGTGCTACTGGGAGTGCATGGTGCAGCTCAGAGTTTGGTCCATCTCCCCCCTCATCACCACCAGCAATTTGGGTAGATCCAAACATGATAGACAGAGGGACTTGAAGAATCCAAGTAAGTGGCTGCAGTTACCATCCTGCTCTGGGTTTCCACTTCATGGGTGGTCTTGTGTGGAGCCAAACCTGGAGTCCTTAAAGCCATGAAGCAAGCAATGGAATATGGATGATTCTGATGGGGTTTAATGAATAGTGGTAGGATTCGTTGCCCACAGCTGTGGCTGCCCCATCCCTGGCAGTGTTCAAGGCCAGGTTGGACACAGGGCTTGGAGCAAGCTGCTCTAGTGGAAGGTGTCCCTGCCCATGGCAGGGGTTGGAGCTGGAGGAGCTTTAAGGTCCCTGGCAGCCCAAACCCTTCCATGAATCTTTTTGTTATCTGTTTCCTGATGACAAAATAATTGCAGGTGTTTCATATTCTCAAGATTGTTTTTGATGCCTGGAGTATGTGTTCTCCTTTGGAAGGATGCTACTTGTATCCCAGCATCTCTGCACCCTTGTGGCTGGCTCCTAAGGAGCAAACCCCAGTATCGAGACGTTTTGGATTGCATCACAATCATAGCCAGATCTCTTTGTTTTCCATTGTGCTTCCTTCTGTCACCCATTCCTCCCAGGATCTGGCTTTTCCAGCACACCCCTGGAGCAGCCCACTTCTCCCTAAAGCACTCGTATCACAAATTCCCTCAAGATGCTATTGACTGAGCTGCAAAATCACTTTCACTTCGCACCCCTTGCCTCAGTAACCAAGACAACCCTCAGTGTGTAAGCAAAGGCAGTGTGTAAATAGGGCAGTGCTGCTCAGATCTGATATGGCAGTAATGGAAAAGCAGCATTATCCCCCTTTCATTCAATATTTCTGGAGATAAGACATGGTATTTTAAGTAGTAGGGCTTGTCTGGACCTATCACTGCCACTTTGGCTAATTCAGACCCTGAGCACAGGCATGTTTTTGCTAGGAAAACTACATTTACATGAGTGTGGATCACTACTATATGGGAAAAGAACACATTTTTACTAGGATTAAGCACTTCTTTGCACTGTAACATTTCTATTCATGCTGGAATAGGTGTGGAGATTAGAATAGTCCCATGTCTATTTGCACATGGGTACTAATCATAGAATCATAGAATAGTTTGGGTTAGAAAGGACCTTAAGATCATTCAGTTCCAACCCCCCTGCCATGGACAGGGACACCTCACACTAAACCATGGCACCCAAGTCTATGTCCAACCTGGCCTCAAACACCGCCAGCCATTCACAACTTCCCTGGGCAACCCATTTCACTGCCTCAGCACCCTTGCAGCAAAGAATTTCTTTCTCAGATCCAATGTAAACTTCCCCTGTTAAAGTTTGAACCTGTTACTCCTTGTTCTATCACTACAGTCCCTCATGAAGAGTCTCTCCCCAGCACCCCTATAGGCCCCCTTCAGATACTGGAAGGCTGCTATGAGGTCTCCACACAGCCTTCTCTTCTCCA